>JZKD02S2356545.1:288319-305370 GCA_000966675.3 Picea glauca | reverse complement strand
ATTGATTAGCGAAGTATGAAATTCTTCACATAATTGATCGAAATCATAAATTTCAAAAGCATATAGAAACTCATCTACAAATTGAAACCAATAAAAAATGTGACATGCTGGAAAGCATTCAAACCAATGTTTAATCCTACCTCTAAAAGTAAAAGCGAATAGTCTGCATAAAACTCTTAAATCTGAGATGTCATGTTTGATGCATTTGCACCAAAACTTGTTAAGGTGGTATTTAGCAGATATATTTCCTTCACCATCAAAGGTGAGTTTGGACAAGCGAGAGACTGTCTCATTGGGAACATTGGGTAGTGAGAAGTTGAAAGCATGTTCCAACACAGTGATTTGGGGAGCCATGGAAAATTAATTAAATTCAAAACAAAGACTCCTGTAAGGCCAACTTGTCACTCTGGTCCTCCTTCTAGCGCTATTTGTTGACGGGCGAAATTGACCGCTCGTCAACTGGAGGAGTGAATCCAGTCCGGGGTTGTCTAAATAACCCAATTCGTTTGGATTAATCCACTCCGATGGGTTTAGCAGCTCTGTTGGCTAATCTAAGTCCTAGGAAAATAAAAAAACTAAGCTAAAGAAACTAATCTAAATGAGAAACGGATACTGCAACCTATATACAAATCTAATATATATTTACAGTTTTACTGGCTAACAGAATAATAGTTCTACTTATTAAATATACAATGCATAGATATACTTATATTTTAATTATATGTACAGTATTAAAAAATTTCAAATTTTTAATCCAAAACCTACGAAAATCATGTATGAATGGACAACAAAACCTATTGTTCAGTATTTTTGAATTTTTATAACTTTTATAAATAGGAAGTGAAATGACAACTATCTAACTAAGCAATGAAAATAACAATCGGTATTGTATATCTAAACTACAAAGAATTCTTGTATTAATTAAACTATTAAAATAAAATAGCAAACTGACCTAAAATTATCATCTCCTACTTGTCCTGTACATAGGCATCTGCGTTCACTGTTCGATGAGGCCAAACTGCACCAGATTTTCCAATACTTCGCGTAAACACGAAGCAACAACGCTTTTGAATGATAACAACAAAACATGTAAAGGATGTAGCGACAACAATTTTATAATTTACAAATGATTACATTAAGATAAATCTCATTGCAAAGATTTGTATATAACTGCTCATTTAACAAAGAAGATTAACCTTCTTATCATTAAATTGAAATAGGATAATTGTTGTATGCAAAATGAGAGACATCAAATATGGACACTATTTAAATCGCATCACATCAACCTGTAACAAATTATGATATCTAAAGTAGTCAATAATTTGATTACAAATTGAAATGAAAAAAAACTTGAACAAAAGTATGATATATTGAAGCTAAAGCCGTACAAACATCCACTTTCATTCCAGTATGAAAAATCACCAATCCATAATCTCTGCTCCCAAGCAGCGATGGTTTTTGTTTACAAAAATGATACATATAAAAAGGCCATAGGATCAAAACATTCCTGTGGAAATTATCAAAGCTGTTGCAAAAATTATGGGAATACAATCTCCCAAATTCCCATTCCTGTCTAAAACTAACAACCTAATCCAAAAGTATGTAAAGAAAAATCATGTTCAAAGATGCCACATTTGATCCAATCTCCTTTAAAATTCATGTGTACCTGTCAATGCACAAGAATACATGTTTTTCAGATCGTATTTTAGTTGTAAAATCAAAACAGTTCAAATTTTGATAACTAGCTACAGAATCTCACGATTCTGTAGCTGGTTATTATTTACAAACATAATCGTATTGTATCAATTCAATCATAACAGAAATAGATGTGATTGAGAAAAAAAATCCTTTATTCTAATTCAAAGCAAACAAAATCATTTTAAAATCATTCTTGAAATACCATACCTTGGTTTTAGGGATTCGATTCGATCAAGCAATTTTTGAATTGACAATGGCAGTGGCTGCCTCCACATTTTTAAAGACAACAGAGCCTGCTGACAGACTGCTTGAAAATATTTGGTTTGATCAATGGTTCACAGAAGGCTGAGGCACAAGGTTGGACAGGTGAAAGGGGTTCTGAGGCACAGGCCTGGAGAGGTAATAAACGTTTCAACAAATGCAAACAGACCAAAACACACCTTTCAGCCATAGAGAAAATCTGAGATTTGACCTCTAAAAGACGAGCTATATCTCTGTAATGACCCAATTTCTGAGGAAACTGCCCACAAAGAAGGTAAAAGGGGTCATTTCGGTTCTAGGTTTTCAAGGGTTTGATCTAATTCAAAACCGTTTGCTCAGAATTGCTCACACAAAAACGTGTCTTTGGGAGGCAATTACAGGGTTAGCCTAAGAAGTCTTCTCTGGCATTATCAAACAACAACAAAGTTTGGACACCATTCGGTTCGATTCTCACTACAGGAGCCATAGCTAGTAGCACAAAATCAAAGGGGTAATCGATGAGAGGGTTTGACAACACCATTTTCCTGAAGCTTCCCCAACACAAAGCAAAGTCAACCTGAAATGAAAAACAGAGCATTAATGCTCATGCGTGCGAGAATGGCGGATTAGTTCGAGGCCATGCAAACAAATCATATCTGGCTGTACTTGGAATGATACCTCGGTACATAAAAATCATAACCATTGAAAACCATGATATACATATCCAAAAATCGATCCGAATTTTAAATAAACAATGGCAATTGCACAATTTAAAAGAAACACCAATATGTCGAATAAACCATTGCATCAACGATTTCATCAAAGACACCAATATATCAAATAACCATTGCATCAACGAATTTATAAATCGAAACCATATTAACAATAGTCAAATGCAAAGCGAGTGGTGGTTTGGTACATATGATATCAAGGTGTGTTTGAGACCAAGGAGTAGTAACCAGGTTCAAGTAGGTTCATGATAAACCAAATGATCATTAATCCTTTGATGTAATCAACATGAATTCTAACTGTGGGTTTTCACGCTTGCAGTCGTGAAAATGAAAATGAGAAGCAGGCATGCGAAAAGAGAAGAATGATGATGTCATTTTAAAAAGTTGCGATGAGTATTGAGGGTTTAAAACCCTTGTGTAGGAAGCTTGTAAGGAAAAATATAGGAATTAATATGGCTGCCAACAAACTGTTGATTAGATGAGTGTGGATAAGGGATGACATGGTTTGTATCAAGTCCTATAGGGACTCGGGGAAATTATATTCCTCAGAGAAAAGAAGAAAAGGCCAAAAAATTATAAATTTCGTAGTGGGTGTGTTACAACAAGTCCAGTAGTGGGACCAAGAAAGAGAAAGGATAGGTGCAACTATCCAGAACATCAATTAGAGGCATAAGACAATGTCGATCATAGAGCACATAAAAGGAGTGTAGGACATGAATAAACTACAGGAATAACTCATAACTGCGTAGACACAGAAATAGGAGCACTAGGATAAAATGGAACTGCTCCAGGAGCGAGAAGCAAAGGTCATTGCATAGGAGGACGAAGCCAAAATGAATATGGTACAAACCCAGACATAATGCACAAGGATGGTCAACGATGAGATTGCAGTGTAGGTATTGGAAGCATTCAAGGAGAAGACTGTGTAGGCCCAAACGCAAGAAACAAAGGTCAGGGAGAAGTTCCAAGTGATTTTAAGAGAGATCGAAGAAGCACACAAAGGTTAGGTGGCTCAAGACGAGCTACATGTCAGTGTTGGGGATCTTTTGGAAGTAGGCCGAATAAGAAAGAAAGGTTATTTTGGGAAGAAAGGCATGCAAGAGGAAAGTGACAAATGGAAGGAAAAGAAGCACACATGGATGCATGGAAGACCTAACGATACTAGGGTTAAGGTTTTTGTAATACATTGTAATGGCTGATGAGACATGAACATATATAAGTAGATACCTAGGAGGTGTAGGTAAGAAGGATGTGTTTTGTTATGTGTTACTCGAGTGAGATAAAGTAACAGGCCGGTAACATGACTGTAATTTGATACCTTTTTGTATTTTTTTGGGCTGTAGGAGAGAATAGGAACTAGACCCTAAGGGTTAGATCACAGGATGAGGAGCCTAGTGCAATCTAGTCAATATCGTAAAGGTTGAGGATTCTGTTTTATGAATGTATGAACAGAGTTGTAGTTCACACGGTGCCATAAATGATTGAACCATGATAAAAGAGATTAAGAGCCAGATCTTTGTGGACGTAGCCTAGGAGTGGGTGAACCACGGTAAAACCTTTTTTATGTGATTGAATGTTTGTCTTCCTTTTACTGTTTATGAGTAAATGTGAGAATTATGTATGAATGAATCAATGGATCTAGTTTCATTACATGCACAAATGATAATGACAATATATTGCTTTAATGATTAGATAGAAGTCGCAGCACGCAAGTCATAAATCCTCACTTAGTCCTAGACTACAAGCACTTGAGTATTGCAGTCACCCATTAAGACTATCTTAGGTGAGACTGCATAGTGCTTTCTATGTATTGTGTTTCCTTCTGGTTTACCAGGAGGGTCGATAGTTTTAGAGTCTTTGTTGGATCCCTAGTAGAACTGAACCTGCGTTGAATTATGTTAAGGGTATAATTCATATAAGCAACCAACACTTGCCTTCAAATTTTGGTATGTATGATGGAAACTTAGTTGACATAGGAGGCCAATGTAGATCATGAAAAATAGGATTGTTTAACAACCTCGAAAAGTCTGGTAGGTGAAGAGTTTCCATAAAGGGTAACCTAGGTTATGGAGGATTTAAAGGAAAAGAGGAACCTGGATTTTGGTTGGCACCAGGTTTCCTATAAAATCTTACATGTTGACCAGGGTTTCCTTGGCCAGCAAAATGGGTTTTTGCGCAAGTCTACATCATATATGAATTCGAATAATTCGATGAAATACCTTGGGTAGGGATTTCTCCCTGCATGGTATTCCAAAAATCTTGGTTGGGGTTTTCCCCAACCAATCCTCCTAGCATAGGAACTGGACCTTTCCTAGGGTTCCACTGAGCATTGGAGGGGTTTCCCCTGATCAATATCCCTTACATAGTTATGCCCCCGATCAACATCCCTTGCAAAGGTATAGAACCCTGCCAGGGATTTCCAATACCTTGAGAGGAGAAGTCTCTTGTCATCACTCTTAGTGAAGGAACAAAGACTTGCATAGGGTTAGGTTGATTAAGAAATGGGTTTCCCCCTGACGAAAAATCAGACAACAATAAAAAATTATTTCCAAAAGCACCAAATAATGAGAAAGGCATATACCCAACCAAAGTCATAAAGGATTGAGGCCCTTGAATCCCTCCACTAAAAAAAGTAGAACTGCCACTAGGCCTAGATGGTTGATGAAAAGAACCTTTGAGTGAAGGGGACGAAAGATGGATATGACCCCTACCATAAGGAACTGCATTGTATGGGGCATAAGTTCCCTCGAGGAATCCTTGTAAGGAAGTGTTAGAAATCCCTTCCCCCAGACCAACGATCTATAAAGTAGAGTAAGTTAAAGTCAATATTGAATAAAAACCCGACATCCCATATGTGAAAGGAGCACTAGACATATTATGTATTGAAGAAGTAAGAACATTGGTCAAAGTCATGGAAGAGACTGTTCCACTGCCATAAGTGGTAGGTGTCTAACTAGAGGTGCTCCTTGTAGGTGAAGGTGGGGGAGGAGGTACGAATCCCCCTCCACCCATGGCCGGGATGTGAGTATGAGGACTCCCCTTAGAAGTAGTATTGCTCACTTCTATGTACAGTCGCCTAACTAGACGACGATCAAGAGAAGTCACCTCAGGAGCGACGCTCGGAATAATGATTGGTGATGAAAGATCAATGATCAGAGGGTTGGTAGACCTAACTCCTTTACCCTTGAGGTTAGAAATTCTAGTATCCTATGGTGCAATAATTTCTTCTCTATGATAAGTCTTGGGTATAGTTTATTGTGGCCTAGTGGCTTCAAAACAACCTTCTTGATCCAACCTTTGCCTCAACGGTGGAAACGATGGCTCCAAATTTACCGGTGGAAGGCCCTGGAGCCTATGTGAATGAAATAACTGTTGATATTCCACTTTGATAAATGATCAACTAACACTATAAGGGAAATCTAGGTAGAATAACAAAGAACACATTAGAAATTCCCTAAAGGTAAATCAAGCAATCAAAAGATTGGCAGGAAGAACAATTATGCCGATCAACACTAGAACAACTTACTGATGCAAGTGTAACTCGAACATAGAAGCACCCTCTAGGTATACTCTGCAAATCATGATCCAAAGTCTTCCTTGGGTACCATGGTATACCCCCAAATTCACTTGTGTAAGACCCTATAAAATGAAACTAGGTTTCCAGATACAGTCAGTTATTAGGAGGGTACAATCGATAGTCGGGTTGATCATAATGAGCATGATAGATAAGTCTGAATCCTTTCAAGGGAACCAAAGAAAAATGTTCCATAAGACAGTTGAGGATAACGAATGGATTTGAGGTCCACAAAGCTCCATATTCAAATATGGTAAGAAAAATTCCCAAGAATGACCCTCAATATACGATCCCCATTACGCTTGGTCCAACTTTGAAGGGGTTATCTCCTCTACCTTTCTTCATGCGACCTCGTGTTTATCCCCTATGTTAAAGGGGGTCTCGACTAAATTTTATGACACTGGAATTTTACACTCCCTGTCACAGACTCTTAAGTTCATTTAAGTGGCCTTGAAGAGTTTCATCTCCACACCTAATTCAAGGTCCTAAATCCTAGTCTAATGGGTGTACCCTATAAATAAAAAGGTCTAATTTATTTTAACATTAAACATTGATTTTAGTGGCTTGATTACTTAGGGGTATGGTGGTGAAACTCATGGTTTTCTTTCAGAGATGAAAGAGAAGAGTTAAATATGAGATTTTAGAAGATTGCGCTTTAAAAAGAAAGAAAAATACATGCTACAAGTGGAAATTTGGCTCTTTTAACTTTCAAGGTGAAAACTTTTCAAAATGAAGACCAAGATCCTACTATGCAATGTATCCTAGAATGATTTTTCATTCCAAATGCAATGCAACTACTTAAACTTTCAAGGAAGAATATAAGACAAAACTTTGGGTAGAGAACTCTTTTCTTTTATAAAAAACAACCTATGTTACTATAACCAAACAAACACGCAAAACGACATGGAAATGCAATAAAGAAACTACAAATACTTGTTTTTATATTTTTATACACTTATGAAATGAAAATAGAAAACAACTATATTTTTTCTTTTCCAAGCATAACAAGAGAGAAGGATGAAAAAACATAGACTGAATTAGGCCCTAAACCATTTCCAGAAAGCATGGATTCACCATAATCTAAAGGAGAACCTAACGATTAGAAAGTATACCTTCAAACTTGATATAAAGAAACAAAGAAACAAATAAAACTAAACAACAAAGGTTTTGTTACAACTTCATAGACAAACTGAAACTAAAATATCTGTCAGTAATAGTTAACAGAGGTCTCTGGTACTCAGGAGGACCCAAGAGACCAAAATCTTCCTGGGAGCAAAAAAAAAGTTTTTGAAAAACTCTTCAAAAGCATAGGTACGCATGTTGTATACTGACAGGTTGCAGATGTACGCGTGTTGGGTTAACTCCAGGCATGTATGTATGTGTGTTGGGTATAGAACATGGCGCGTATACTGCTAAAATTACTCAAAAAAGAGATAAAGTTTAGAGAGATCATCTAGACCATGACAAACTGGAAACACCTGAAAGGTGAGAAGAGACTCTTACAGAATCAAAAATCACAAAACATAACAGGAAATCAATCCAAACAAATCTCCTAATAAGACCCTAGAAAGAATCCCTAGTGGAATCACCAATTCTACTATGGGGAAAAATCCCCCTAATCTAGGTCTAGCGACTAGGCAGAGCCTTGACACCTTAAAAGATAGAAATTATTCTATTCTACCTCAAATCCAAAAAATACCTAATGATATTTAAGAGAAAGGAGAAAAGACCGAAATGTGTACCTTAAGTCTTTTCGTCTGATGAAGATCCCTTCCGGTTATTGTTCGTTCCAAGATCGCAAGCCTCCTCCCAAAGCTAGCTTGAAACAAATTCATAGAAAAAACTATGACAACATGTGCATAACTACCAAAATCATCTAAAGGTTAGTTATTATGAAAAAATTCATAAACACAAACATAAAGACATAAAGATCTGGGAAAAAGAACTTTCTCTTTTACTAATAAGAATATTACAAGTTACAACCTGAAACTTGCCGACATCACTCTACGAGCCTCTCCTAGGTTTCTCTAGTTTAACTCCAAGTGCACTATTCCCAGTATACTATCCTCACCACCAACATGCCAATATAAGGGAAAATGATGGATGGTATAAGGAGGATGGATGGAAGGGAGTGTTGAGGATGAAACTCAGAGAAGAATGCAAAAAGGCTTGGAATATAAGAGATAAAATCTAACAAAGTTCTCTTGCCTCTTGTATGATATCTCCAAATGACCCCCCTAGGGCCCCTTTTATATGAATACAAGATGCTTAATTCATTTTCAGAAGAGCTATAGGAGGTAATATGGTTAGGCAACCTGAAATAGTCTATAAACTTTGCCCGAAAGCGTGGAACGTTTTTTATTTTTGCAATTTTTATAGTATATGCAGGTTGTCAGGCATGCATATAGCATATGTACTCACACTACATATGTAGTAGGGCACATACACCATGCCAAAATTTGTTTTTTAAATATGAATCTCAACAAAAATGTTTGGCAAAGGTGTAAATGAATAGGCCAAAGTTAGAAATGCATAATAATGACATTTTGAGAGATAACAATATCCCTTGTTCATTTCCCTTAGTTCAACACCCTTTTGTGATACTTAACCTTCTTGATTCTTGTCTGAACGTGTGGATTCCTTGATACCTAGATTTACATATTTAATGATTTCCAAATGCTTATTGTAGTAAGAATTAGATCTTATCTATAGATTTTATCTAGCAACGCTGATTTAAGAAAAGAAATAGTGCCACAAGAATTAGACTTTTTAACTTGTATAACATATGGATCCTTTGAAATAATAAAATTGTAGATGATATTTCGAATATAGAAACAAAATCATATGTTAGGAAAAGTAGAGGATAAGTCAAAATTTTCTATTGGAGTTTGAGATGTTTATAAGAATTGCACATCTTTCAATTTTCCATGTGATGTTTATGGAGTCAAGAGAATGTATAGTATATAAATGTTTTAAGTGAAATTTGGATGTTCATTATTTTTAAATATATGTTTTGTTTTTATATATTGTTAAAATTTTTGGTTCGGGTTTTACATTATTGTCGTCCTTTTAGGAAATAATACTCAGTAACTCAAGGATAAAAATAAAAGATTGTTTTCTTTTATTATCAATGGATTTAATTAAAAGAACTACTTCAACCTTGATCCTGGGGTATATTATATTGTTGATACCATTTTCCTTCTTCTACCTAAGCATGTTTTTCCCTTGCAAACCCATTTTATATAACACCTTAGTGATGTGGATGCATGGTACTTCCCTTATCAAAAATCTCAACCACCTGCAACTCACATCCTGCATAATATTGTGCATGAGGATGCATGGAAATCACTTGTAATCCTATTGCGATCCTATTCCTATTGCAGCCTTCATCCCTACACCCACATTCCATATTGGTTACCCCACATCTCGCACCCACATTCTGTATTGGTTACCCTACATCCCATACCTGAATTATGTATTGGTTACACTACATCTTGCACTCACATTCCCATACTTAAAATATTTTATGATACCTCTATTGATGACTCAAATATAACCCACTTATTTATTGGAGCTCACAAAGTATTGCAAAGCTTATATCCCTATGAGAAATTCAAAACTAAAGTAGGTGGGGTCCCCTAGTAAAATTATTGGAATTGGTTGGTATCAATGAATTTTTCGTATGAAATATACTTCTATCAACATTTTTGACAAGTTACTGATCCATCATATCATGGTTTCTTATGCTTCCTTGTGCATGGTATTAAAGAGGTCTGGTTTTAAAAGTTCATTAAAAAAACAATTGCAATTACAAAAAGACATATTATCATTGTACCAAAGAAATGATATTTGTTATGGCACAAAGGTAATGTTTGGCATGGCATATATGGTGATATGTTTTCATTTTTTATATTGGATATACCTAACCTCGAGATGGAATTAAGGTTTTGTATTGAGATTCATTAAAATGAAATATTTTTGTACTTATGAAACAAAATGAGGCATGTTGATATGCAAGGTTTAAGCTATAATGTGTTGTGGCATTCAAGTGACTCAAGAACAATAATATTTGGTTTTAATTGATGTATAAAGGTTATTTATGGAAGACATGGTTTAAAGTTTGTTTGCATACCCCAAATCTCTTGATGTAATTTGATAATGGTTTATTATGGCTCAACTCTTGTTTGATTTTTGTTTGGATTCAACGTGATAAAAGGTGTGAGAATTGATAAAGCATGACACTTATATTATTGGAATACTGAGAGGGGGGGTGAATCGGTATTATGTAGTATTTTACCACTTTTAATCAGAACATGTAATCATTAACTTTATCATGAATATATCCTCAATATATCATGAGTAGTATTAATCAATAGAGCATAACAAATAACCATAGATACACAATACACTAGAATTTATGTGGAAAACCAAATGGGAGAAAACCACAGAATGATTTCTTATATGTCAAAGATTACATTCATAGGAAGCACTAAATTCAAAATTCTCCAACACCAACTGGAAGGAGGCACCAACCCCCTGATTTACAGGCACCAACCTGAAGGCAGCTACAACTCTTTGAATTCTCCAGCTATGACTGGAAGGAGGCTACCACCCCCTGATTTAAAAGCACCAACCTGAAGGAAGATCCAACTCCTTGAGTTCTCCGACACCAACCAGAAGGAGGATACAACCCCATTTCCTTTCCCTTTCCCGCCCCTTTGAAATATAAGCTCAATGTCACTATTACTGATCAACCTGTAACTACCACTTTAATTGATACACCAACCTATCACTATCATTTTCACTTCCACTGTTACTTTCACATCAAATGATGATCAAATGATCATCCAACCTATCATTTTATCTGTCATTGATCAACCAACCATAACCAGATACACTCACATAGATACCGAAATCATCACCATACCATGTACATCAACCATGTACAAGAAACTGTACCATAACATGTACCTCAAACATATACCATATCACTGATGATATGTCTCAATCATGCCATACACCATATACCAAAAATATAATCCGTTGTATCCAAGATATTCCTCAAGCATATACTATACCGTATGCCAAGTATCCAAGATGTGCCAATGTCTCAACAATGTACCTCACGTATGCACCATAACAACCAAGATAATATACCAAGTATATGCCTTAAATATATGCCAATATCACAAAGATATGCATCTAGCAATGAACCATAACAATCATACAAAATGTACCAAGGATATGTCTCAAGCATGTACCAATATCACCAAGACATGAACTTCAACCAAGAGCTTCCAATACATGCCTTAAGCATGTGCCATACCATCCATGATACAAGACTCAAATACGCACATAAAAGACATACCTTTATTCATGAATAAGACTTGAAGCATACAATATCATATCAAAAAACCAACCTGGTGCATGTCATCTTCAAAAAACAAGAGATAGCATCTTCTTCAAGCCCTTTTCACAGATCCATGAACTGTACACTGCAACCCACCTATGTTCGTGCTTTTCTCCACTGTGACCCATGGATGTCCATGCCCTACTCCACTGCAACCCACAAATAACCTTAAAAAGCTAGTTTGATGACTTTTCTTTCACTTCCCTTCACTACCTAAGACTTCACTACCTCATATATGCTATGAAACGATAAACCAAAAGATCACTTGAAATATAGATAATCATTGAACTTGTGTGTGTAATAATGATAGGATTCTTGAAGTGTATTTGTACTTTTCCATGTGACTTCTTTCCTTAACTTTAGGGTCGACCTGTACTTTCTTTTTATAACTACTTTACCCTTTTAATTAATGACTTCTAACTGTTTAGGGAATTCTTAACCATTATTCCGGGCTTCCAACTTCAAGATCTCATAACTCCTCAACCATGAGGAACAATGTGGAATAGCACTTACCTTTGGAAATGACATGACGAGGCATATCCATCTATGAGGGTTTTTTATACACTTGAAGTATTCTTCAACCTCATTTTCATTATTCAACTTTGGGCCTCATGGACACACCTCTTGGTTTCTTGTAGAATTCTTCAAATAATCTTCTTGTGAGGTCCATGCTTAAAGCTATGCCATAAGGGGACTGTTGAGGAAAAAATATGAAATGATCTTACTAAAGAATTTTCAGATCTTGCTTGGATAAAACAAGATAGACAGGAATATCACCCTAGATTTATAGCCATCAAAATTGGTATCCTAACACACAAGTATTGTTTACAAGTGATTAGGTTGTTTTTTTTATAAATAAAATCTTGCTGAAAAATTCATTATTTATGTAATGTTATGAACATATCAAATGATGAAATAAATATAGAGACATAAATAAAGACACCAAGTCAATAATCAGAACATATGAGACATAAATAAATATTTTATTTCATTCCAATTAATCAAAGAATCAATCTCTTTACAAAATATCCCGAGGAAGTTTTGGACCAAAGTCAAACTTAGACATCCTCGATGAAACATACAAAAGGACTTCTGACAGAAAATAAAAAAATGAACTTGAAAAGTTGGATCATCTTGCCATATATTTCTTCCCACTAGACTTTGCACAATAGCCTTTGTCAGTCATGAAAACTAATTCACAAATAGACAAGTCTACACAGACTATCAAAGATAGATCAACACCTATAAAAAACAATTGTTTGAATGATGTAATTCAAACCTGAATCTTGTTTTCTACAATATGACCCCACTATCATTAAAAATAATTAGTCTTATAATGAATTAAGGAATGAATGAAAACTTAATTATCTCAACAAAAAATCAAAGAGAAAACCTTAATATGCTTCTCCTTCTATTCTCCCTTTGTTCCTCCCTTTCGTTTTTCCTTTAAGAAAATTATAATTGGTTGAAGCATTTGAACTACTTCATTAGTTAAGTTAACTAAAACTCAACCAACTTTTAGCTAGGGGGAAAATTAATAAATCATAATAAGGATTTTAAAATAAATAATAACTTGTACGTGGGACCCCTTGTGACTCCCTGTTGACGGGCGAAATTGACCGTCCGTCAACTGGGAGAGTGGAACCGGTCCGGGGTTGTCTAAATAACCCAAGCCGTTTGGAATGGACCACCCTGACGAGTTTAACGGCTCCGTTGGGCGCTCTAAGGTCTTTCAAGAAAACCAAAGAGAGAATTGATCTGAGCTAAGTAATCTAACTAAAACAAACTAAACTATAACTAAATACAAGAAACTAACTAAAATAAAGGAAACTAGAAACTAATAAAACAAAGAAAAGGAACTAATATAATAAACATAAACTATTCTAACTATTCTATACAATCCACTCATTACTATTATAATAACTCAAATCAACTATCTAATTATCAGCTACAATATTTCTTATTCACAAATGTACACTATGAACAAACTACAGATTTGATTAAAACCTGCAAAACTCATGTATATTCTGCCCTAAGACAACCAAGTTTTTTTTTTTTATATTTTATGAAGAAGAAATAAACATTACTGAAATTAAACAATCTAATATATTTACTCAAATTAAACAATCTAATATAAATCTAATTAAACTTATATCTATATTAAACTACTTAATAAAAACAGTAAACAATGTACTAATTGACCTGGAAACGCTCCAAGTCTGCCCTGCGTATGATAACTTCTAAGATTGTTGGAGGAAGAAATTTGCACCGTTTAGTCCTTAAGCTTCTCGTAAATGATCAGCTATGCTTCTCCTTGAAGTGTTTTACAGGACAAACAAGACATAAAAGAGAATCATAACAATCTTCTGATGATAAATCTCTGCAATAAGGGAAATCTATTATGCAGAAAACTTATATATAACAATTCAATTTATGAAGAAGACAAAGCTATCATTCACAAAATTAATTAATAATTGTTATGTCTTTAATCTATTTGGAAGAAACAAGATATGGATCATAGTAATAAAATTATATCATTTGCATTTGATTTAGATAGCTAAAGTAATCATAAACCATAAACAAAGTGATATACAAAACTTGAAACAAAATGTTGATATATTGAGAAGCTAAAGCTATGAAAAAACATCAATTCTGCTCCAGTTTGTATCAGAATTACATATCCTTGTTCTCCCACGAATGAGGATGATCATTATTACAAAAATCATAAGTATATATAGGTTTCTCCACAGGGTAAAACATCCCCGTGGATAATTATCAAACAATTTTAAATAATCAGGAAAAGATCCCAAAACCTCCTAAACTAAGTAAATAAAATGCAAGTGAAATTCTTGAGATATCCTCCAACTACTCATAAACTCAACTGCAATTCGAATTTACCTACAATAGAACACAAAGATCAAATTAGAAAGATATTTCATTAAGAAAACAATGAAAAATTGACTCCACAGACTTAGCTACAGAATCATTTGATTCTGTAGCTAGTCAAAAATAACATACAGTATCAAATAACAATAAAATAAAATAAAATCTAATCATCCTTTGATAATCCTCAAAAATGAATTACTAATAATTCAAGTGAAATTATCATTTAGATTAAACCATATCAAAATAAATGCAATCGAAACAGAGTAAGGAATGCTCTGTTTTTAGTCACCATAAAACATGGTCAAACTTTGACAAGCCTGTTTCAAATTAGACGAAATTAAGCATTGAATCGAACCATGTGAGATACGATATAATCGTAATCAACACAACCATAATCGAACAGAATCGTATACAAGATATGATACGCCATAACATAACTGTAATCGATATCATTGAACAAAACATATATGTTACAGCTATAGCAAATTACATAGATTTCATGTCGTTTCAATCAATAGTAAAGATAGGCAGGTTGTAGATTATGCATAAGATTCATTCTGTTGTAATCAAATATGGAAAGGTTGTTACGATATACTCAAAATGAAACATGTGTAACAGTATTGACCAAAAATTACCATCGATTTCAATTGCTGGGTGTAACACAGTTAAAATCGAACAACATTGATAACCATAACCTGGGCAGCAATCAAATAAAATTGGGTCTGAGCCAATTATAGAACAATTCATCATCCTGGGCATGATCGTTTTGTTTTACAAATCTATTCGTAACCAAATATCCATTGTTATTCCAATTCAAAAGATAACAGGGTCGATTTAATTAATGGGCCACAACGAATTGACTGGCTGGGCTTCACATGATTGTTACGATTTGTATAAATTCACGATTTGGCAAATATAAAACAAAACCCTTTTTTAAACATGATCCAAATCGTATCTGGGTTGGTCAAAATAAAATTGTAACAAACAACCATCGTTTATGTGCATCATAACCAATTCGAATTAAAACATAGATCGTGTTTCCAAAATTTGAAATGCGAAACAGCTTGCCTATAATCGATGCAACAGAGCATTCAATCGCAACTAATTTAAAACAATCAAATCCAGAATATGATTACTAGAATCAAAACCAAATCTAATAACAAAATTCGATTTACCAAAACAAGTTATATACAACAATGCATGTTTATGTAACATAGCAGGTAAATAATGTACACAGAGTTTATGAATGTGCCACATAAATGGGTGAAAGCTATACCAGCGCGGTTGCTGAGGCTATGTCAATTTCGAATTGACAATTGTTGTAGCCGACCCGACATTCTTGAACAGAATTGAACCAGTAGTTCGCTGCTTTTTGTCAGTGGGTTTCCCTTTGACATTCTGACCGGTGAGTTTTTCCACTTGGTCTTCCAAAGCATGGATTCTGGATTGCAACATCGGTACGTCTAGGTAGTACCTCTCCAACCATAAACCACACTGATCGCATGGTGGAACAACTGGTTGAGCAGAAGAGGGTTTCGATGAGTCACCGAGGGTTCCACGAGGTAGTTCAATGCCAGGAAAATTAGGATCATCCCGCAGACAAGGTGGTAAATTCTTGACAAAGTCATAATGAGGTTTATCACACAAGCCTTCTGAGTAAGGATACTCGTTTGCAAGAAAACGTTCAATCTCTGAATCAGAATCTTCACTGACCACGATAGGCTCAGAATTGGCAGGGGTTCGAGGCTTATTTATCCCCATGCGAGAGATTAACCGAGCATTTTTCTTGCCTTTAGAATTAGCAGCATTTTTAGTTTTAGGCTTATTGACTGTGGGTTTAGCAATTTCGACCTGTTTGGTCACAGACATGGGCAAGTTCGTAGGTGGGTCGGGTAAAGGTTTGGGTAGAAAAACACTGTAAGGCACAGGGGGAAAAGGTTTTCTTTCGCTCACCACAGGTTTATCAAACTGTGGTGGGTTTGAGTCTTCAAAGCCATTACGACTAATAAAATCACCCCAACAGTCGTGACGTAACCCCAACTCATAAACTATAATCATTTTAATCAAACCCAAATGGAAGAGACTGGTGTCGGCCTGGCTGCGTTTATACCTTTTATCCATCTTAAACAGACTTCTATGCAGATAGTGAGGCATATTGAGGTCGTAGCCTATAAAAACCATCAATAGACGAAGGTGAAACAAGAAAATGAACCCGTACCTGCCCTCACAAGTAATGAATTTCTTAATTATCATTAGCAGGTCATGCTAGTGCTGTTTCAACATTTTTGCAGGCAAACCTTTGTCGCAGGAGTTCACCATTCGGGATTGGAAGAGCAATGTCCACGGGACATCTTCCACCTTGCAACTCCTC
Source organism: Picea glauca (assembly GCA_000966675.3). Classification (NCBI taxonomy): domain Eukaryota; kingdom Viridiplantae; phylum Streptophyta; class Pinopsida; order Pinales; family Pinaceae; genus Picea; species Picea glauca. Next base: position 288,460 of record JZKD02S2356545.1, on the reverse strand, counting down.
GACCACTTCTGTTAAGGTCTAACCCACACATAGGTATATCAATGTATTCGGATGTAATAAAGGTCAATATTAATAAGACCTTTCAATAAAATAGAATAATGCGGATGTAAGAAGACCTAATAGAAGCTTCCGCTTCTAGAA
>JZKD02S2356545.1:243336-271813 GCA_000966675.3 Picea glauca | reverse complement strand
CTCTGTTTTTAGTCACCATAAAACATGGTCAAACTTTGACAAGCCTGTTTCGAATTAGACGAAATTAAGCAGTGAATCGAACCATGTGAGATACGATATAATCGTAATCAACACAACCATAATCGAACAGAATCGTATACAAGATATGATACGCCATAACATAACTGTAATCGATATCATTGAACACAACATATATGTTACAGCTGTAGCAAATTACATAGATTTCATGTCGTTTCAATCAATAGTAAAGATAGGCAGGCTGTAGATTATGCATAAGATTCATTCTGTTGTAATCAAATATGGAAAGGCTGTTACGATATACTCAAAAGGAAACATGTGTAACAGTATTGACCAAAAATCACCATCGATTTCAATTGCTGGGTGTAACACAGTTAAAATCGAACAGCATTGATAACCATAACCTGGGCAGCAATCAAATAAAATCAGGACTGAGCCAATTATAGAACAATTCATCATCCTGGGCATGATCATTTTGTTTTACAAATCTATTCGTAACCGAATATCCATTTTTATTCCAATTCAAAAGATAACAGGGTCGATTTAATCAACGGGCCACAGCGAATTGACTGGCTGGGCTTCACATGACTGTTACGATTTGTATAAATTCATGATTTGGAAAATATAAAACAAAACCCTTTTTTAAACATGATCCAAATCGTATCCGGGTTGGTCAAAATAAAATTGTAACAAACAACCATTGTTTATGTGCATCATAACCAATTCGAATTAAAACATAGATCGTGTTTCCAAAATTTGAAATGCGAAACAGCTTGCCTATAATAGATGCAACAGAGAATTCAATCGCAACTAATTTAAAACAATCAAATCCAGAATATGATTACTAGAATCAAAACCAAATCTAATAACAAAATTCGATTTACCAAAACAAGTTATATACAACAATGCATGTTTATGTAACAAAGCAGGTAAATAATGGACACAGATTTTTATGAATGTGCCACATAAATGGGTGAAATCTATACCAGCGTAGTTGCTGAGGCTATCTCAATTTCGAATTGACAGTTGTTGTAGCTGACCCGACATTCTTGAACAGAATTGAACCAATAGTTCGCTGCTTTTTGTCATTGGGTTGCCCTTTGACATTCTGACCGGTGAGTTTTTCCACTTGGTCTTCCAAAGCATGGATTCTGGATTGCAACATCGGCACGTCTAGGTAGTACCTCTCCAACCATAAACCACATTGATCGCATGGTGGAACAGCTGGTTGAGCAGAAGAGGGTTTCGATGAGTCACCGAGGGTTCCACGAGGTAGTTCAATGCCAGGAAAATTAGGATCATCCCGCAGACAAGGTGGTAAATTCTTGACAAAGTCATAAGGAGGTTTATCACACAAGCCTTCTGAGTAAGGATACTTGTTTGCGAGAAAACGTTCAATCTCTGAATCGGAATATTCACTGACCACGATAGGCTCAGAATTGGCAGTGGTTCTAGGTTTATTTCTCGCCATGCGAGAGATTAACCGAGCGTTTTTCTTGGCTTTAGAATTAGCACCAGTTTTAGTTTTAGGCTTATTGACTGCGGGTTTAGCAATTTCGACCTGTTTGGTCACAGACATGGGCAAGTTCGTAGGTGGGTCGGGTAAAGGTTTGGGTAGCAAAACACTGTAAGGAACAGGGGGAAAAGGTTTGCTTTCGCTCACCACAGGTTTATCAACCTGTGGTGGGTTTGAGTCTTCAAAGCCATTACGACTGAGAAAATCACCCCAACAGTCGTGACGTAACCCCAACTCATAAACTATAATCCTTTTAATCAACCCCAAATGGAAGAGACTGGTGTCGGCCTTGCTGCATTTATACCTTTTAGCCATCTTAAACAGACTTATATGCAGATAGTGAGGCATATTGAGGTTGTAGCCTATAAAAACCATCAATAGACGAAGGTGAAACAAGAAAATGAACCCATACCTACCCTCGCAAGTAATGAATTGCTTAATTATCATTAGCAGGTCATGCCAGCGTTGTTTCAACATTTTTGCAGGCAAACCTTTGTCGCAGGAGTTCACCATTTGGGATTGGAAGAGCAATGTCCACGGGACATCTTCCACCTTGCAACTCTTCGACCACTTCTGTCCTGTAGCAGGTAGACTGGTTGCCGATCTAAGAAATTGCTCATTAATTTCAAGTTGCACATCCCCAATTTTGGCTCAGCAACCATCGAATGACAACGCAAAATGCCGAGCCACGATAGGGTTATAACCATCGAATTTTCTTATAAACGAGAGCCATCCAAATTTCTCCAGGTCGCTATGAGCGCTATCAAACATGAGCAGTGCTTGGCAACTGTTGGGCTCGGCCCTTACGACAGGAGCCATGGCTTGTGCATAGTAGGGTTTGAATCGAACAAAACAATACACAGGGTTGAAAATGGTTATGGCTAACAGCTACAACGCCCAAAGGGGAAAGGATTAATGGTATGCGTGCGAAGGTGGTGGGATTACCACCACCATGCAAAACATTAATGGCACAGTACCATCCCTGTTCAATCAATCATAACCAATATTAACATTATTCGGCCAACCCAAGGTTTAAACACTGGACAATTATATCAATGTGCCAATGTATAGTTTGAAACCATGATCGTTCAATGTAAAATCAAACCCACAAAATAATGCCCCAAGCAACGATTCAAACTGTAAAATCGAAATCCAAAAGTTTAATCAATGTGCCTTTGTAAAAACCTCAAACCATTGCCATTTCATATAAACTTATAATATTACCAATGCGCTTGTTTCATAGTCAAATGTTTAGATTCAAAGTTTTTAGAACATTGTAACAAAGATCTCATAAAATCGATAAGACAAGAGCTTATAACAATAAGGATTATAGCATATAAAACCAAAATCAATCATAATCCTTACAGAATCAAATGTAACCAGTAGATTTGCATGCTCAAGGGCTTATCAATCGAATTGCGCAATCAAAGTAAAATGGACATAGTTTGGAAAGATCACTCCAGCCACTTAATAACAAACCAAGGGTAAGTGCCTTTCAAAAAATGATAACAGTCCAAATAACGATGAAGGGGTTTTCACACTTTCAGTTGTGAAAACTGAATCGAACTCAAATTGCAATTGTCGCAATAAATAAAATGTCTAGTTGCAAAATGCGACGATGACTTGTCGTTTAGAAGACAATCGGTGTAGGCAGCTTATAGGGAAATTAAAAAAAATTGAATTGGCTGCCAACACTCCCTTTAGCTTTTAAAAATCATAACACAACTAGTTAATTAAACAAAAAATGCCTCCTTGTGACTCCCATCATCACATTAATATTTGACAATTCATCTCAATGATATTTGAAATTATTTCCAAAATATATTACTCATATATCCAAAAACAATATGCTTTCCAAAAGGATAAGAAGTCAATTGTTCTCAATAATTAATAGATAAAAACTTAAAATCCTTATTTTCCACTCTGAGATGAAATCCTTCCCTTGTTGATGTTGTCACCTTTTGATCTCTCTGAATTTGACTTAGGCTATGATGAACCTTTAGGTCTAATCTCGTTGATCACATAAGAGAAATCATCCCTCAAATACATGCGGGAGGACACAGATTTATCAGAGCCATTGGAGGGTGAGGAAGGGGCAACAATGGCTTTTCCTTTGTCAGGGGCATGGTGGGCCTCAATTTTCAACCTTTTACTCGCATGGGAAGACTGAACTAGTGAGCAGACAAGGGAAGCTTGGACAATTTGATTGATAGGCAGGGGATTAGGTAAAGACAAGTTAGGCCAACCATGATGTTGGGAGACTACTGGGTGGACAATCTCTTGCCATCCGTCGTTCTCGGGAACTTCATGCTGTAGTGAGACATGAAGATGAAAGGGGACACCAGGGGATTGAGGGGCTTGGAAGGGAGGCCTTTCAGGCCTAGGTTGGACCACTCCTTGCCCAATCCAATTAAAAAACCTAGTCTGAAATAATTGGCCTAACTCTTGCGAGTCAACATCAAAGTGTATGGAGAATCTTGGCCTTCTAGGCCCCTTGTTCTAATTACCTCTTCCTTGTTTACCTCTTCCATGGCTACCTTGGCTGAAAAATCTCATTCCTATATGCATAATTGATTAGCAAATAGTCTCTATAACAACCATACATGATAACTCCTTTTAAAATATGAAATAAATTTTTCCTCAACAACATATCATACTCATGCAATCCAATCCATACAAATTTTCTAATTGTTGTCAATGAGCAGGGGGTGAACAAAGGTTCCGGGATAGGAGAGGGGTTGTATTGAGATAAAAATTTTAAAATGAGGGAAAAAAGATCATGGTTACTACTCATAGACAAAAAACAATCAACTGTAACGTAAACCAAAGAAAATATCACTGTAATCCATCCTTGCGATATTAAACTATTACAATACAAAGTTCTTCTTAACTGTAATTAAATTTTAGGAACAATGAATGGATAATGGATATGGGAAGGCAAGGGGATTGTAATTAGAGAAAAAATGAAATAATGGTAGGGGAAAAGAGCGGATATTGTTCATAAAATCAATTAAGTCATCCATAAAACAATTTTGTATTTAATGAAAATGATCCAACATTAACCAAATAATTACTGTGTATAATTTAACCATTACTGTGTGTTAACTTGCTCATTGTTCACATTTAGATCTTTAACACAGTGTCATCATACTCAAAATAACGTGCCTTCCAAAACAACCTATATAAGAATTTTGTTTCCCATCATTTGTCCCATTAAATTTAAAAAAAAAATCAAATGAACACACAACAACTTGTTTTCACTTTGTTCAACATCAAACATCAACCATTGTCCATGAAATTCTTATTCAAATCAAACACAGACACAAGTTCTTTTAAACTCGTGCTCGATTCCATTCCTCAATTCAATTTAAAAATTAAATTGCAATGAAACATAATGTTATAGAACCCATGCCCATATCTGATGGTGCAATCAATGATACGATGCATGATATCCATCAAACACACACAGTGGATAGCCTAAACACAATCATCAATATTTCAAATTGCAATAATTCCAATTGGAAATTTAAACACACAGTAACAACAACCATCATTTCAACTTATACGATGTTGTAGGAACACATAGACCATTCAAAGCGCAAGAGAATTTCTATGACTGTACATGTCTAATTAATATGAATCAAAACATCAAACAATGTTGAGTTATCAATCCGATTCAAGGAGGAAACAACTGTATGCCCAATTCCATTTCTCAAACCAATCAATTTAAACCATGTTGAACTATCGAATCAATTTGCACAATAAAAGAATATGACGATTATACACCAATCATAAAACCCACTGCCAACACTATTAAAAGAGACACACAATAATCAACCACTATCGATGATACTCCACTAGCTCATAACAGTCAACCATATGCCCGAATGGAAATAACTGGTTCATTTATCAAAATTGGGCTTTGAGTAATCAAGGGTGGGCTCTGAATAATCAAGGGTTTTCTCGGTGGAACCAACACAGGGAGATTGGAGTCGATCACACTAAAAACAGAGGAGAACCCTTCGATACAACACGGTGGAAACACATGCCACATGACCATTTGTTGCAACATGGGTGACAATTCACACTAGGTAGGAGAGATTATGAATAGAGGATCAAAGGTTCCTAACTGGCCAATAAATAACACCGAGAACATGCATGGGTATAACCCTAGTGGCTTTCCCAAAAAAATGAATAATGCTGGTACAAATGAAGAGCCATGTAATAGAAAACATCCCTAAAGAAAGAATCTTGGCATAATAGCCACCATAACCAAGTGTGCAGAACCAAACTCATACACGAGCCCATGACCAGGAGAAAACGATAGCAGTGACCCAAGGTGGTTCAAAATCAAACACAACAACCCCATAACACCAAATATGATTGGGAATTTTTACAAGAACTGTGTGGGGACGACCAGTGAATCTAGACCAAATGAAACCCTTCAACTAGAACCCATAAGAAAATAAAGAGCCTTCATGGCTTCCACCACAAAGAATCATCAATAAAATCATGACTTCATATATCCATTTTCTTCATTTACAATGAATACACACAACCAACCATTCCAGAAAAATATCACAAGTTTACATAGTTTCCAGTCTCAAGAAAAGAACAGACCAATACATCACCAAGCCAATATCTATTTCATAACTAGAGAGAGCTCATGGATGGCGGAAAAGACATACATGTAATAAAAAATCCTTAAAAATGCGAGATTGGTCGAGCAATTCTTCCCTTGCCTGAAAATCGGAGCTGAACCAAAGAAAACAACAATTGAACAATAACCAAGCTAGGGTGATGGCCAGTGGGAGAGGTATGGAGTGACATGAAGTAAATGTACGTCACTTCCATCCTCCACTCATTCAATTAGTTAATACATGCCAACCAACCATCAATTAATTCATTCAATTAATCTATGCATCGAAATTAACATCCATTACTGGCCAAGTGCGCCACCCTATCCATACTAACCAATGTCCAAAACCATAACACATATTGAATGTGCCTTCATATAACTCAATATATCGTATAAACACTAGCTTTGTTAGCTAGGACTAACAATAATCCTTTTAATTTCATTTGCATATAATGTAGCATAACATAGTATAGTATAGCATAGCTCCTCTTGCTTGGATTTTTTATCATATTTCTTTTATCTCTTATGACGACTAACATGTGTTTTTATGAAGGTGTAACATGTAATAGATCATGGTTCTAAGAACATTGTAATAACAGTTCACATAAGAAATCATGACATGGAATTGAGAAATTAGAGTAACGAAGCCCACAGATAGCGTGCATTATCCATTTGCTATTTGTCGCAAATAGAGCCAGTATTTTATCATCAATCATGTAGATCCCTGTAATCATTATCAAACAACAACATAAAATGTATAACAATATTATCTTTGATCTTCCAATCTACAAGGGGGTCCCACCTACTATTATTATATATATCATTAGCTTATAATAATAGGCTTTAGCAATACTTTGCGGGCGAAATCCTCGTTGTGATTTTTATCATCAACAAACTGGCGACTCCACAGGGAATTTTTTTTTCAAAATATTTTAGAACTCAGAACACATGGTTTCACAGACGAAGAACAAAATATCAAGAAGATATAACCAGGAAGATTATGCAATAGGGAGGAAGTGAGCGGATTTAATGGAAAAATGACTGAGAATTTGGGAATAACTCATAAAAAATGTTAAGTATGAGGGGGTTTATCCCTGTATGCATAATCATTCAACTAGAATCTTCTCTTTACTTCAAGGAGAAAAACTATGGACTTTCTCTTTTAAACTCTCAAATGGATGAAGAAATGGAAAGTAGAAGCATGAGATAACCAATTTATTTATAAGAGAGCAGTGAAAGCAGATAAGAAATTCAAGTGATTTCAAGGGCAACATCGTAACAACTGTGTAAGATTGATTTTTATTGACTAACAATATCTTGCAGGAGTGTCACTGTGGCATAACTGATCCAACATCTTTGACCAAAATCAACTAAAAGACGAAAAATCAGTGAAAATCATGACATAATTAAAGTTGAAAAACTTAAAACAACATAATTAAAGTGGCAGAAAAGTAAAAGAAGAAGGAAATTGTTAAAAACAGAAAGAAAAAATCAAACCACTGTAAAGAAGAAATAAAAACAGTGAAAAAAATGAAAGCAGAGCTAGACTACTAATATATAGAAAATTCAAACAACGTTAGAACTTTTCAAGTTGGGTCCATGTAATGTTTCAAGTGAGAACCGTTAGTGTTGTAGGGGAATAATCGCTCCTGTAAATATTTTAGGATGTAAGAGTTAGTACCCAGAACAAAAGTTATTTTGAAGGGACACATATATAACACTTGAAACTCCGAGGTAATTATCAACCCTTTAACTTATATAATTAGATCATCAAGATATATGTGAATACCAATCAATTCATCAAGAGTTATTTGTATAGATATTTTAAAAGTGGTACTTGCATCAGGTAAGCCATAAATAATACATTCATAATTCACAGTACTCCAATCAGTTATAAGGGTGGTTTTGTAAGCATCTTCCCTTTTTACCTTGATTTGATTGTAACACAAAAAACTGTTAAGTAAGGGCCTCATCTGTAATCTTACAACTTGCTGCAGAATCATTTCCATATTAGGGGGAGGGAAAGTATTTTTCATAATAGCTTGATTGAATGTGAGATGATTAATGCAAGATCTAATATGATTAGTGACTTTCATAAAAACAACCAATTTGGAGATCCATTTAGGGTACTTGACCTGAAAAGTGATTCTCGCCTTCAAGAAATTTTCCAAGTCCCTTCTAACCGTTGCCTTCAACGCAGGGTTGAAAGGTATTTGTTTTTGCCTAACTGGTTTTATGCCTCCTTAATGGGGATAGCATGTTGTATAAGTCTAGGATAAAAACCATGAATATCCTCATAAGACCAAGCAGAAACATCTTGAAACTCACCAAGTAGCTTGGATAACTTCATTTTCTCTTCATCAGAACATTCAACACCTATTTTAACATTCTTTGGGGATTCAAGTGTCCCAATTTTTAAGGATACAATTTCACCCACCTTCCTTTTCGACTCCCATTATTTTTGTTTCTCATTATTGCCTACATCACTCAATGAAAATGAACTCTCTAGAGGATTCAAGACTTTAGGAATCTTGTTATCTTCTATGGTTATGATTTCCTTGGGATTATAGGGTTCATTTTGAATAAAAGCAAATATGCTCTCATTACTAGGGAAGACCTACCAAGATTATATATTGTCAAGAATATGTGGATGATACAAATATTGAAAAGTACAATTAGGTCTATGTGAAAAAAATTTCAGATTAGGAGAGGCTGCAAAAACAACTAACCGATCAGCCATTGATTTCAATTCCCTTTTAACATGAGTGATGTTGAAAGATAATAGGTTCGAGATAAGTGCCCAAATAGTTTGGGTGTATTGTTTCATCAAATTATTTTTAGGAGAGAAAATCCTAAGTACAAGGTTCACAACAAGCTCAGAATCCCCCAAAAATGAAAGGTGACCACAACCAAGATTATAAGCATTTTCAATGCCTAATAATAATTCTTCGAATTCAGTGACATTTTTTGTGCAAGAAAACTCCAACCCGTAAGAAAAATTACGAATCTTCCCTACAGTATAAATTAAGATAATGCCAGCTTTATTTCCTTCATTAGAGCATGAACCATCAAAGTGCATGTTCTACATACCATCATCTAAATCAATTTGTTCCAAGGGAATGTTATCCTCCTCAGCAAATATGGAATACACTCCTAGGTCTTCTTCGATATAGTTTACATTAGGTTCTGGAACTCTCTATGTAAGATGAAATCCTTCCCTCTCTAAGGAATATAATGTTTTTACCATTCTAAGGAATGGATAAATTTGTTCCGTTGAGTGAGATGTATCCACCCGTTAAATATTTCCAATCTCTTCTCAAGATGATTGAGTAATTTCTTACTGGAATTTCAATTACCTGAATGCTAAGGGTTGTCCTTATTTTAGGGTGTGCACAAAAAACTAAGGTCACATATTTAATCTCAACTATGGTCATTTGTTGTAGACTATTATAGGAGAGCATGCTTCTGGAGTTTTCATTTGTACAAGACAAGCCTAACTCTTCCATAATAATCTTCGACATCACACTTGGGCATGAACCACCATCAATGAGGCAACAATGGGTGATCTTATCTATTATCACTCAGTAATTCTCAGAGGTTGTAAAGGGCAGAAGAAATTGACAGAGGTAACTTACCAAAACCATTTTTGAAACTGGGATCTAGCCCTACCAGTTTCAGAGAGGGATCTCTCTGTATGATTTAGAGTTGTTTGAGTTTTAGATATTAGGCTAGTTAAAATAACCTGAGTTTGTTTGTTTGTTTATAAGAGTTGGACGAAGATGTGCTTTAAACTTCCATTGGGATATGGGGTCTAAATTAAATATTAGGATCCGATATATTTTTTTACGAGGTTCCTTCATAGGAAGAAATAATGAGACCGATGGATCTATTAGAATTAAAAGGGATGAAAAAGACATAACATGTGAGAAAATAAACCAATCAAAGAAGCAATTAAGAATTTCTTTACTTAATATCAGATGAATAACGTATAGATCACTAAAAGACCAGAAACAAAGTGTAAAATAAATATTATGTTCACTAACTTCCTTTTAATGATTAGAAACTGAAAACATAATGATCACAGAGAGATATAAACACTAACAGAGAAAGATAAACATCATCGACATTCAAACACAAGAATCCTATGAATAGCCTTTTTATTACTGGTCATTCCCTTTTGAAAAGATTACATAGATAGCTCCTTGGGCACATAAATCAACCCAAAATACTTCGAAGTAAGAAGTATTTATACAAAAGTTACATCTGATCCTATCATTAATGACTATGATATTGTCGAGGAAAAATCTAACTAACTAGATTACAAATTACAAAATAATAGAAATGTTGATGATCTATTCGAATCCTTGGTGCTGATTGTAGGGGAAGTAGTTGATGATTCATCACTTTGACTTGACTGTATCCTTCATGCTGACTCAGAAATCCACATCACCTTTACTCAAGTAAATAGCACAAGTCTTCCCATTTCTTTTGACTAGGGATGTAAACCTTAAGTAACTTTCTGTATATTTTGTCCATTTCAGTCTACTTGGAAAAAGTAGAATTTGCAATAAAAATATAATTTATCTCATGTTGGATGCTCAGGTCCAACTGCAAAGTTTCTAAGAAATCCTTTCCAGTGATGCTTCCTTGTATACCTGCGAATTTAGACCCATCCTTTTTCAATGTCTTGATCTTCTACTTGTAGTCTGACATAGTGATGAGCTTATCATTTATCACTACTAGTCCTGGAAGTCCCTTCTTGTGCAATGTGTCAACCTTGCTGAAAAATATCTATACTCCAATGTCCATCATCTGAGATTTCTCTTCTAGTTGCAGCATCAATCCTTTCTTGGTCAAAACCTTCTTGACCTTAAGGATGGTCTCTATCATGTCTTCAATTTCCAATGCCTCTAACTCCTCTTTGGTATTGGAGTTTAGGAACCTGATGAGTTCAGTGGACTTTGTAGGCCTCTCTCATAATTCTTCCCTTATCTTTTCAATTACTTGTCTAGCTCTCTGTACCAGTTCGTGCTATTCAAAAACAATTTGGATAAATGGCCATATTTCAGCCGTTGACTTGTTGATGTCCATCCAGATGTTTTCCTTGTCCTTAGATAATGTTTTAGCCATGATAGTGTCTTTCTGAAACTTATGTATTTCTTGACTGAGTCCTTGTGATTTATGCATCTTTGTTATAGCTGGCCTGGAACATGGATTTCAACATCTGGAGGTTTTTTACCCTTGAAGGGTCATGTCATCCATTGACTTCACCATCTTCTCAGAAGCATATGGAAAGCTCACTCGAATGGCTGATGTAATCTCTACTATTTTGGTTGTTGTTGTCCTAACTCCTGTGAGAGGAACTGTATCTAGTGGGATACCAACCATATTCACGTTCTATTCTTTCTCTTTGACTAACTTGTCTAACCCAGCCTCCATCTCCTTTATCTGTGCATTTTTCTCGATTATCAGTTTTAGCATCTCCTCCATCTGGCCTTCACTCTCATCCATTTCCTTTGCTTGTGAATCTTCAATAGCTGGAAGTTTCAATTGTTTCCTTAGATATGCTATGTCATCATTTTTATTCTTCTCTAGTTCCTTGACTGCCTAGACATTGGATGGGTCATAACTGATCTTTAGTACCATCTCCTCTAGGGATTTGATTTTATTATCTTTGGCCAAGGAGGATATATTTTCTATATTCAACTAAGATTGGACATTATTTAGAGACACCTACAATTTTGTAGTAGTCAGTGATGTATTTGTGAAAGTGGATAAGATCATCTCCCCTGTTTGCCTATGCGTGTCCATTTGATCTGCTGGATGTACCTCTTTCACATCAAACTCAAATGATGCTTTTTTGTAATTAGAATTTGTCTTCGGATGAGGGACATGAGCCTGTAAGAATGCTATGTGCATCCTTCCCTTCTCTATGTAAAAGGAAAATAATAATCTATGTTGAGCTGTGGATGGCTACTTCCAAATTTGGGCATATGTGTTGTTGTTCAAAATTTCATTCTTCTACTTGATTATCTTGTATTTGTCAAAAATGCTTGATCCTGTTGGATCTTGAGAGGATTCAGCTAATAGTGTAGTGTTTGTTTTCTTATGGGATGCGAATGTGGACACTATGTGTTGGATGCCTCAGAAGACTGATGAATGTGGTCCCTCCATAACTATAGTGGACTTTGTTTCTCCTTCTCTAAGCTTGTCTGGTGTGTGGCTAGTATTAGTCCTCTTCCTGTAAAATTGGAAGTCTTCAGCTGACACCTCTGTGATTGGTGGTGCAACCTTTTTCCTGGCTCTTTTTTATTTTTGCACTTGACGGGTGCTAGTATGTGAAATGTTGTCAGGTGAAGGCTACTCGTCTATCACCAACAAAGTATTTTCCTGTAAATGTGTCTGATTCATGAACTTTTCTACCTCTGGTTTTGGAACATGAACATAAGGAGAAGTCTTCTGTTTGAGCTTGGTTTCCGATATGATTCTAAAGGGGTCATAATTCCATGGGAAACTCAGACTAAAGTTCATTTATTTTAAGAGATTGTTGGATTCTTCTCCTGCAGCTCTACCATTACAAATGAAAGAACCAATTTGGCTCTTGATATTGAGATGTTGCTTCTTCTTAAATGACATGAAGTGGATGTCATCAGAGTTGATCATATGTCTGATGTATTCCAAGGAAAATATTCTGATAGAAAGTTACTTTGGCATCTTATATGGAGGTAATTGGCACCCATAAAATCTAATTTCGGTATGGCTCTGGTAAAGATACCAGTCCCCTATTTTGGCTAAGTTTGATAGGTGAAGAATTCTCTAGAACTCCTCATTTATCCTTGGTTCCATTCTGGTGCTGAGCATGCACACCACTGGATGGTAAAACTAATTGATGAAGTATTTGAAACTGAACTTGGATGAGTTCTTCCTTACTAGTGATGTCCAAGAAGTCACTGGTTGAGGGTTCCCATTTTGATCCAATTTCTGAAAATCACCAGAGAATCTGTCTAGTTGAAATAAGAGGAACAGGTACACCAACACTGAGGAGTACCTGAGCATTCCCTCTGTGGAGAACTTGAAAATTTGTTCATGTATAATTTCAGCCATAGACTGACTGTAATTAAATTGAGTTATAACTTTTTCGTCTATGGAGAAAATGGACAGAAAACCCAAAATGGGTTCATCTACCCATTCATCAGAATAATATCCTAATAGGAGACATAGGCTGGAAATGATTTGGTTTCTTTTGACCGAGAAGATGGAAGGAGGATAGGGAGGGTTCGTTTTAGGTAATTGCGTGTCTTCTGGTAAGAAAATTTCGAATATCTAGTCTCTTTGAGGGAAGGAAAGTTTTTGATAGATTTCAATCATAATTTCAATGGAGAAAGGGATGGAAGAATCAGTTTTGGGTATTTTCATCATCTGGTTTATTGTTTCAAGGGTGATGGTGAACAAAGTTTCACCATATGAAGACATGATGGCCCTTTCACCAGGAAGGTAATGGGATTAACACTTCAGGGCAAACTTAGGGAAGTGATAGCTCTGGGGAAACATGTACAATGTTAGATTAGACTCCTAGAGTCCAATCTCGCCACTTTGGTCTAAGAAAATATCTTTAATCCATAAGTGTAATTCAAATAAATTGAATTCACACTTTGGCTCTGCAAATCAATAATCTTTATCGACTAGGGGGACACGATCCAAGTCAACGGAAGGAGGAATAAATGAGTTTTCTTCTGCTTCAATAGATTGGACTTGGGCACCATAATTAATTGGAGATTTGCAGAGGAAAAGGTTTTTTCTATGACTACCTAACTTAATGGCGTATGTCGATAGTGTGCCTAGTGGTGGTTAGCTTGAAAATAGGAAACGACCGTGTTGATTGACTCTGGATCAGTGAACAGTGAGATAATGGGGAATAAACATAGTTAAACAATGTAGGGGGGTATCCATTATGGTGTGGGTTGAGTTGGACGAGTAACAGTCCTAGGGGATGGCATTGATTGGCCAAGGGGTAGATGGGTGTGACGTGGAGGGTAATAAATGGACAACGAGTAGATATGAGTATGACGTGTGACACGGTAGTGGGGTACGGTGGTGGAGTAAGGTGGGAGGTATCAGATGAGTAGTTAGGTTGTTTCCCCAAAGGGGGGGTAGGTGGTAAGAGGAAATGAGAGGGGGGTCTGGTAAGATCTAGAATAGACACATTGCACGGGGCCTGCACTGGGAAAACTTCTCTCCTGGAGCCCCCCCCCACCGTTAAAGTCAGAAAGGTCGGGGGGGAGTCTGAAATCCACTACTGGCTATTGATCTGAGTGCGGATTGATCGACCACTGAGATCTGTGCACCTTTTAGCCACAAAATGCCAAAGTGTCAAATCTTGATAGAACTTAGGATACAAATATATTGTGGGTGGTGATAGCTCCCATTTATTTATTTTTTCACCAAGGGGTCAAAAACCCATCAAATTAACTCAAATAAGGACATTTAATCAACCCTTTGCAATTTTTTATTGAAATCAAGCATGCTAACCTATTTCCTATTCTAATTACCTAACACATTAACCCAACTTAAACTGTTAGGTCAATAATTACTCCAACCTAAGATATTTGGCCAAGATTAGAATGTTTAGCCAAACTTATTCACTAACCTATCTAATTTGGCTAAGGTTAGAGTGTTTGGCCAAATTTATTCACTATCCTATCAACATAAATTTAAAGGGTTTGATCATGGTTATCTAGCATGAATCAAACCAAGTTTATTTCATGGTGTTTTATCTTTTTTTCTTTTTATTTTTTATACTCTCTTTGTATCTTTATTCTTTTCTTTTCTTTTCTTTCTCTTTTTCTTTTTCTTTTCTTTTCTTTTGCAAATCATTTGCAGATTTTTTTTTTTTATTTACAATACAATACAACTAGAGGAAGAGTTTCTAATCACCAGGTGATCCTATGAAATATAGGGTTATAACAGTGGCTCCACTTGGGGATGGTGCTCTCCTTGTGAGGTGCCAAGAACCATCTACTTGCTGCCTTGAATCTTCTACTCCAGTGCTTTTCTGCATCCTGATTTTCTTTATTTAAACTGTAAATATGGTGGTCCTGATCAATGGCTTAGGGCCTTTTCTTCAGGCTTCAACCACTCAATAACATTTACTCACGCCTAAAATAAAATTAAAAATGGTTTATGCAATTTGATGAATGAGAAATTATCTCCATTCTGGTGGAACATAATGTTTGAGCATTCTACCATTGATAGGTCCTCCTGAGAGATCTACTCCATCCATGTCCTTGATTAGAAATGAATTATTTCCTCTATAAGCCTGGATTATGAAAGGGCCTTTCCATGTTTTCCCTTGTCTTCATTTATCAAATCCCATTTTAGTACCACATCACCCAATTTGAGGTCATCATCCTTGGTTATTCTGTCATAGATTTTCTTGATGATTTATTGAAGCACCTAGGTCTGATTATAGATTTTCTTGATGCTTTCTTGAATCACTTGGGTCTGGTTATAGATTTTCTTGATGCTTTCTTGAATCACCTGGGTCTGAGTAGCTGTATCATTTGATTTATCCTTCTTTGGATGTCATTAGGTTCTACCTGGACTTATTGTAACAAATTCATAACATGAACACCCAAAGAGGTGGGAAAAACATCATCCGTTCCATACACCAACTGATATGGGGACATACCAATTGACCTCTTTGTAGTCAACCTGTCAGTTGAAAGTGCTTGTACCAAATTTTTGTGCCAAGACTTATTATTTTCTTGCAGCATATTCTTGATGATATTGACCAAATTATTATTATAAGACTCTGCCAATCCATTTCCCTGAGGGTAATAGGCTATAGAGTGTCCTAAAGTGATTTGATACTTACTGCAAAATTCTATCATCTTTTTTTATCTGAAAGTTGTTGCATTATCAGCGATAATCTTTTTGGGGCATCCAAATCGAGAGAGAATGTTAGTTTCCAAGAATTTTGTAATCACAACATCAGTGGCTTGCTTGGAGGGTACTGCTTCAATCCACTTGGTGAAGTATTCAGTAGCTGTAAGGATCCACTTGTGCTAGTGTGATGAAGGTGGGTGAATCTCTCCAATAAAATACAAACCCCATTGCTGAAATGGAGCTTCAACAGAAATAGGATTCAAGGGTAGAGGAAAAAGTTTCCTCTTGCCTTCAAAGATCTAGCAATTGTGACAGGAGATTACCTTTTTATGGACATCTTCAAACAAGGTGGGCTAGTAAAAACCAGTTCTAAGAATTTTGTTAGTAGTCTTCCAATTCAAATGACCACCACAATCTCCTTCATGGAACTCCTGCAAAGCCTTGTCAGCTTCATCTTTCAATAAAAATTTCTGTAAAATGCCTCCAACATATTTCCAGTAAATATTTCCATTAATGCAATAGTTCAAATCTTTAAGTTTTAAAAATCTATCCTTAGTTTTTGTCAAACCAAGAGGATCTTGTAAATGATGCAAGACAAAGAGAAGGTCTACGTACCATGGATAATTTGAGAATACCTCTTTGACATGTGGAGTCTCATGCTCTCCTTGTTCATCAACTACAACTATAAAGTTTATATCTAAAGCATGAAAATTTGATTCAACCACCAATTTGGCTAACCCTTGACCCTTGATTAGCTTGGTTGGTTTGATTTCTATATCATACTCAAATATGGTTGGTTTGATTTCTATATCATACTCAAAGATCACAACAATACATGTCCCTCTTCTACCATCTGGGTTATCCTGAGTCAAAATATCTTTCACCACTGCATTAGGAATGTAAACAATGATATGTGAATGGAGAATGTATACTCTGAAATCCTTAATTGATTTTACCAAGGCAAAATCTTGTTTCTCTATGATGTTGTAGTTCAATGCAACATCTCTCAATGATTTTCTAAAAAATTTGTTCATGGCCTTCACTATTTTTCTGCAATAGGACCGCTGCAATGGTATGCTCAGAAGAAAAAGAGAATAAATAGAAATCTTTAGTATAATCAATACTGATAAGTACAGGAGCTTGTGTCAATACCATTTTCACTTGATAAAAGGGTTGTTTAGCTTCTATGTTCCATTTTATTTTTGTATCTTTTTTAAGCATGTTTGTTATGTTTTTGAGGAGTTCTGCCAAATTAGGGATAAAACTTTTGAGAAAGTTTAATTTTCCTATAAAAGACTCCAATTCCTTAATATTTCTTGGATGGTATATCTTTTGGATGGCTTCAATTCTGCTGGGGTCTATCTTGATTCCATATTTAGAAATAATGTTCCCTAATACTTTTCCCTCCTCTAAACCAAACAATGTTTTCTTGGGATTGAGCGAGATTCCAAACTTCCTGCACTTTTCAAAAACTCATCTGAGGTGTTGTAAATGTTTTTCGTCATTTTTTGAATAGACAGTTACATCATCCAAGTATATGACTATAAATCTCCATATCTCATCCACAAAATCAATGTCCATTTCTCTTTGAAATGTGGCACCAACATTCATTAAACCAAAGGGATTTTTCACATAAATGAAATTACCCCAGGGTGTAGTGAACACTGCTTTCTCTTGGTCATGAGGGTGGACAAGGACTTGGTTATAACTAGAAAAACCATCTAATAATGATATTATTCTATATCTAACTACATTTTGTAAGATATAATCCATTTTTGGTAGAGGATAGTTGTCTTTAAGTGAGACTTTGTTGAGGTTCCTGAAATCAATGCAAAGCTTGATCTCTCCACTCTTCTTTCTGGTAGTAACTAGGTTGGAAACCCATTTTGAGAACCTTAGAGGAACAATGATTTTAGCATCATACATTTTATTAATTTCCTTTTCAATTAGGGGCATCAACTTGGGGTTAATTCTCCTAAGTTTCTGCTTGAAAGGGTTATGATCTTGTTTTATAGGGATTTTGTGTTTTATGATACTGGTGTCATAAGATTTCAAATCTTCATAACTCCAAGAAAAAAAATCTACAAATTCTTTGAATAGTGAAATATATTTGTGTTTTTACTAAGGAGGTAAAGATTTGGATAATTTAATCATTTTAGGTTCCTCATCTGTTCCTATGTTACATTTCTCAACATCTTTCCTAGTAGGCTCAATTTTTGGATTTTTTTCTACATCATTGAAATCAAACTATTCTTCCAATGGGACCAACCCTCTAGAAAGGATGTTATCCTTTAATTGCAAAAAATATGAATTTTCTTCATTTTCATTTATTTCTTCTGAATCTAATTTATTTACAGTATCATTATCACTATCTACATCAATGTTTGCACACTCAAATTCATTTTTGGACTGCAAGAAATCATCAATCTGTTCATCATTACCAAACACTTTCCAGTACCTGATATTGTCTGGGACAATAGGTATACACTTCACCTCCATTATGTATTGGCGATTTGTATGGCAAGGTATTTTACAAGTGGTTTCCGAAGCAACCAATCCATCTGCAAGTATGTTTTGGCCTCTGGGAATCACTTGCAAGTCATATTCAGTAAAACATTGTAAAACATCCAACACAACATTTCTACAAGATCTAAGTCTAGGGTGTTTGGTAGAATACTCACCTTTGATTTGTTTAATGATAAGTTCAGAGTCACCTCTTACATAAATTCTTTTGGCACCAAGATTTTTCAACAATTCCAGGCCAAGCATTAAAGCTTCATACTCAGCTATGTTATTGGTGCACTAGAAATTTAGTTTATAAGAATGGATTTCTAAATACCTTTATTTTGGATTATGCACCCACACTCTGGCTCAATATCCTTCTTTACTGACAATTCCATCGAAATCTAAACTCCAGAGAGGTTCTGCTGGTTCATCAGTTTGTATTGTCACTGTTTTGATTTCCTCAGGGGTTGCTTTACTTTCCTCCATGTTATATACCTCATCTTCCAACTATGCAATTTGACTATCCATGTCACCATCATTGTATAAAATTAATGAGTCCATATAAGAATGAACAGAGTATAAAGGATAGTTATATGGTTTCTCTTGACTGTTGACCATGTATTTCATGAGAGTCTCTCTGTACAATATTCTCTGTTGACAAAAAATAGGAATGGTGGCATAAGACATGTCTAGTTGTGAGGTACCCTTTAACTTGGCACCCCATGATAGAGATAATAACATACCATATTTTGGAGGAATATCTGCAACAACAATTTCCATTACCATGCTTTTGGCTAGAATTTGTGCCAAGGTGATACACAAGTCTTTGATCAGATCTATGCATTTAAATTTGCTTGAACCAAAGGAGTATAAGTATTTGTAAGGTCTAGTGATATCAAGTTGTTGGCCCTTGACCAAGTTTTGAGGATCCTTGGTCACGTTTGACCTACTTTTGGGACTTCAATATGCTGTCGAAGGTGAAGCGCAAGATGAAGCAGAGATCGTGGGATCTTGGCCCATTTTTAGGGATTTTTGGGTTTTAGGCTTATGTAACGAGTATGGGGATGTCGGCCCATGGGTTTACCCATGGTTAGGCCTATTTTGTAATGTATAAATAAGTAGCTAGGTGATGTAAGAAGAGGCCAATGTGATAATTTCTAAGTGTTAATTGCTAAGTGCAAGTGATAACTGTAATTTCTTGGTGCATACTGTGTGAGGCTTGTAGAGCTAAGTGCAAGTGATTGTAAGAGGCTGTGGAAGGCTCTATGCCTAGATATACTTAGGGAAGGAGGATCTGGTGAGGTGGGAAGATCTCCTGTCCTCTGCGGAGTTGATTTTGAGGATTTGTTCATGTAAGAACATTGACCGAATATAATAAAGAAGACAAAGAGTTGGTGGACGTAGCCCCAGGGTGGGGGTGAACCACGTACATCCTGTGTTGTGAATGCTTTGTGCTTTTTGGTTGTTATTTTGTTTATGTGATTCAATGCTTAGTGCGATTTTATATGATAGAGGAATCTAATATGATAGCTTAGTGTTGAATAATGTGAATGAATGCTAGATTTGATCTATGTTGGCATTCTTAGTGCTTGAGTTTATTGAATCTATGTGAATATTGTGCAGATATTTTGTTAGGGTTTAGATGCGTTGTAAGCTAAGAATGAATATTGATGAATCATAGTTGCTAAGTGTTATGTTAAGGTGTTACAATCACATATCTGTGTCCCATCTAAGGTTGTTGACACCTAATTCCTACAACCAACCCTGTATCTACCTCGGGTTAGATTTCATCTGCTTCACAGGTGTTTCCGAAAGGGCCGATAGTTAGGGTTTTGTTGGTGTGTTGTTGTAGCATTGAACCCTGGGTCTGCCCCTGTGCCAAAAAATGGTTATGTTGTTGGGACCTAAAACTGTGATTGCTAGGAACTGAGGAAGAATAAGCTTTATGTGAATATATGACTTGAAACTGTGAAATATCCATGTGTAGATCTGTCGCCCTAGTGTGCAATACTCTACTTGGATAGTGAATCTATGTGCTAATAAGAGAAGTTAGATCTGAAGAAAAGAAATAAGATCTGAAAGCTTTGTGCTCTGGTAAAGGTAATAATAGTGAAAAGTTTTAGATCTGTAAGATTTGTGCTCTGCTGAAAGTAAGATTAGTAAAAATATTTGTTTCAAGGGCATGGATCTAGGTATGTTTGATAAATTTTGTCCTTGCCTGAAAACTAGGGAACACGTAGATGAAAAAGGTTTTATATGAGTAGATCTGATAGCAATAATGAAAGATATGTTATTCCTATGCATAGAAAGAATGTTTGGACTAACAAATGGATGCAGGATCCTAGAAAGAAGTTTTTGCAGGGTAGCTACCATGATCCTAGTGCACAATACAGGAAGGGCTGGGAATCATTTAAAAGAAAGAGAGGATTGACTCTTTGTTATATTTGCAGAAGACCAGGACATATTGCTAAGGAATTCCCTGGAAGAAGACATAGTTGTGTTTGTTGTAAATCTATTGGTCATGAAGTTCTGGATTGCCCTAGAATGATTGCTAAGGTTGAAAGAATGAATGCGAGACAAGAAAAACCTGAGGAAGGTCAAGAAACTGAGACCATGGTAGAACCCCAGACATAATTATATACTGTACTATTGCAAATGAAAGAAACCCTAAATAATCATAGAGATATCAACTTATCACAGATCTTCAAATAAAAAGAATGCATAGAAGAAAGAATAGGAGACGTTGACATTGACTGCGTTCAGGATGAGGAAACACAAGTGAATATCATGATAGAA
The DNA here is from genome assembly GCA_000966675.3 of Picea glauca. Taxonomy (NCBI): domain Eukaryota; kingdom Viridiplantae; phylum Streptophyta; class Pinopsida; order Pinales; family Pinaceae; genus Picea; species Picea glauca. Next base: position 250,454 of record JZKD02S2356545.1, on the reverse strand, counting down.
AGAACTTGGGAAATTTTAGGGAATCTTGCTATGATTCCTTCACTGGGGTGAATATGATTGTTTAGAGGAAAGATGATAACCCTGTGTGGAAGACTTACCCAGATATCTATGAGTGCTCATGGAAATTCGACAGAGTAAGATTTTGAGGTTGCTAAATTTATTGAGAACAACACTCCATTTACTATGTTACTAGGAAAAACTTGGATCGAGAAGAATCAGACTCGAAAGAAGGAATAAGAAGACCTAGAATAGAAAAAGAAAGACCTAAGAGACTTCATGACCAAGAGAATCATGCACTTATTGAAAGAATAAGAAGATCAGTCGAAACTACTAAGGGCTAGACATCGGGATGTCAAAATTGAAAGAACATAGGAGGACTTGAGATACTTGTCTGTACAGGAGAGTAGAGCACCTACACCATCCAGAGAAGAAGTATTTCCCTTGAACCCTGGAAAAAAACCATCAACAACGAAAAGTTACTATGCCAACAGAAGATAAGAATCAAAATGGAAAGAGGAATACCAAGACGAATATCACTGGGAAGAAGGCTAGAAATATCAGTAAAAATAAATAAAAGATAGAAAAATTACAAACAACACCAGAAATAACTGCGCAGAAGGAAGGGTTCCAAAATTTGAACTTCGTCGGGATATCAATACAGCACAGCATGGCACTTCGCCATGGCGAAGTAATATGACTGTTGGAGGCATTATAACTGTTAGCTCAAATTTTTAGAAAAACATTTATGGCCATGAAGCTCACCATCAGACTGTTGGGACTGTGCCATAACAGAAAAAACTGCATTAATGCAGGCTTCTCGCCCATTGGAAAGATCTTTTACCGAGTTGTCTACTTAGTTCATCGATCCTGGCACTAAGAACAATTTTTCCACCCGTGATTATCTGAGCCAACAGATCAGTTGATTTAGCGCAGTGATCATCGAGTTATCGCCATACGTCCCATTACATTGAGTAGTTTCTCTTCAACTCGAGATATTCAACCAAGAGTGTGTATGTCCGAAGAACTTAGCGCAGTCAAAGAATATGTGAAGGAGATACTCGTCAACCTCATGATTGAAAGAGTAATGTCTATGGGTGTACAAGCTTCATCGACAAGAGGAGTGCAAGTGTCCCCATCGAATGCTCGTGGATCTGGACCACCCTGAGCTGCGACTTAGAAAAGAACCAAGCATAGAGATGACTTGGTGAATGCAAAGTTATTACTGTCCATCCTTCCTGATTGCATCCCACCCTTGGCTGGTGTAGTGAGTCATGACAGTTTCCTAAGGGACTTCGACTACACCGTCATCATTGTGTATCTCCTGAAGGGGATACACGCAGTTAGACCACAACTAGAGAGGATTCCAACATTGAAAATCAATGACTATAACCTGGGAGACCGTAAGAGTTATGGCATGCTCACACCTCAAAATTATCTGACCAAGACAAAGGGAAAGAAGACAAAAATCATCCCCCATCCGTGGATGATGAACCTCATGCAGTCCACCCTTTTGAATGTAATGAATATTCCACATTTTGGAAGGCACCGGGAGGTTAACACCTACGTTAATCTATTGTTGTTGTGCTTCCACGGTGGCTATCTGTGGTTGGAAAAATGAATCACTGTTGATCTGGCACTGATCCATAGGATCACTAGACTAAGCATGTAAGGACAAGGCCCACAAGAGTTCTACCCAGGAAAAGCTGCAGACCATGCCTTGGAACAGACGATTAAAGAAACATACGATGATGTTGAGAAGGCGATGCGAGGCTACAAGGTAGCCTCCATCCAGAATGGCGTAGTATGCCTAGCATGCCAATTAATTGCAGAAAATTTAGTAAAAAAGATCAGACCCACACAGGTCACAGGGTTTTTCGTTGACCTCACCGAGAAATGTGTTGAAGGCCTACATATGAATTGGGTGAAGTACCTAGTTAACCAGCTCAAATTGGATTTCCATGAAGCTCAGGATCAGGGCTATGAGTTTCACTTCAGCTGGATCCTAATCCTCATCACGTTTACTACTTGGGAGATGTCGAAAGGTGCGACCTTCCCTAACATCGATCCATTCAAGCCACTTGCTGCGAAGTTCACCACTCTCTAGTATTCGAGCGATATGGGAAAGAAGTGGTAGTCAAACACAGTATTTCATACCTATTACCTACATCTTAGGAGGTTTATTGAGTCCTTCCCTCATATGACGTCGAACGCCCTAGACATGTTCATACCCTTATGAAGTTATGCGTAGATAGGCATTTTATTTATATCACTGTCCGCATCGATGAAAGAAAAGAAGAACTTTAGTACTACTAAAATCTCACTACAAAGGACCTGGAAGAAATCATTAAATACTGGCCTACATAACTCCTTATCCCTGCTGACCCTGCAGAGCTATCTGACCCAGACCTCATTGGAAATCCGATGGTTATTCATGAAGAGTATGATGCCCCAAGAAGCAGTATGAAGAAGAAGAAGAAGCAAGATGTAAGTGAAGTACATAGCACATCAGAAGAGACTACATCCAAGTGACCTAGCAGAGGAGGTGATGATGAAGTGAAAAAAGAGGAAAAAGAATAAGAATAAGATAAGAAAGGTGAAGTAACACCATCATAGAACCTCCTTGATGACATTGATCCATCTAAGAAAAGGAAGGTTTCCCCCACAAAAACTTCATCACAGAAGAAGTCCAAATCCAATAAGACAAATATGCAGAATGTACTCATGGTCGATGACTTCGACTTCATTATTTCAGCTGTGGGAGATGCCTCAGAAGATATTTTGCAAAGAAACAAAGAAAAACAAGAAGAAAAGTATGATAGAATTGAATCAGAACTAAAAGGTGTACAACAAGCCTTTTATTCGAGTTGTGCAGTGTCCACTACGCCCCCACCCTCAGAAGAACCAAAGTTGGGAGATGATCCTACCCAACTCTGTAGACTAGCTGATGTAACTGAATCTCTCCTTCATCGAGCATAAGCTGAGAAAGAACAGGTCACATTGGCCCTACATCAATCACAAAAGGAAGTTATAGAGCAACGTAGGATTGCGCAACAGGAGAGGGATGCCCTTCAAGCGAAGTTCGAAGAAGAGAGAGTGAAGATCGAGTAGGAGAAAGAAAAGATGATTGCTGAGAAGGTCAGAGTAAAAGAAATAGTCAACAGAGCACTTAACTTTGTGACAATCTTGGAGTAGAAGGAGGAATAACCAATAGAACAACAAGTAGCATAGATCACGGAAGCCATCCAACATATTTAGCAAAGAATTACAAATTTGGAGCTATGAGCAGTGCCCAGTACTATGTAGGATGTGCAGGATCAACAAGAAGCAATTGCTCAAAGCACAGTTGAAAGAATCAGGACCCTCGCCATGGAATGTAAACAACTAAATGATCGTAGTTCCCAGAATTATGAGTGACTCACTGAGTATCCTGAATTGAATGCACTGGAGTCATAGCTCCAGGAGGCCAAGTAGTAAGTAGAAACAATACATGCATAGTTGAAGCCCCTGTCAACCATTGAGATGATGAAGTGATCCCAAGACCATTCAGAGTAGAGTCATGGATGTGACTCAGAGGCTCCAACCAATATAGGATGAGGCATGCCAACTATTCACAGAGATCGAAGGTCAAGGATTAGAACTAGAACAAGTCGTCACCGCAGCTGAAAAATGTAGCTTAGAGGGAACTGTCAACAAATTAGTAATCCAAGAGTTCATTGAGCAGGAGGTCGTGGTACAACAACAGGTCGAAGCATCTCAAGACTTTTGAGGCAGAATTACCCAGAGAAGAGTGACTTAGGATGAGTCACGGGTGAGTGTTGGGGGCTTGTTGGCCCTTGACCAAGTTTTGAGGATCCTTGGTCATGTTTGACCTACTTTTGGGACTTCGACAGGATGTCAAAGGCATATCTCAATACGAAGTGGAGATCACGGGATCTTGACCCCTTTTTAGGGATTTTTTATTTTTGGGCTTATGTAACGGGTATGGGGATGTTGGCCCATGGGTTGACCCATGCTTAGGCCTATTTTGTAATGTATAAACAAATATCTAGGTGATGTAAGAAGAGGCTAGTGTGCTAAGTGCCAAATTTTAATTGCTAAGTGCAAGTGATAACTCTAATTTCTTGGTGCATAGTGTGTGAGGGTTGCAGAGCTAAGTGCAAGTGATTGTAAGAGACTGTGGAAGGATCTGTGCCTAGATCTACTCAGGGAAGGAGGATCTGGCGAGGTGCACAGATCTCTTGTCCTTTGCAGAGTTGATTTTGAGGCTTTGTTCATGTAAGAAGAGACCAAATATAATAAAGAAGACAAAGAGTTGGTGGACGTAGCCCCAGGGTGGGGGTGAACCACGTATATCCTGTGTTGTAAATTCTTTTTGCTTTTTGGTTGTTTTTTTGTTTATGTGATTCAATTCTCAGTGTGATGTTAGATGATAGAGGAATCTATTATGGTAGCTTAGTGCCAAATAATGTGAATGAATGCTAGATATGATCTATGTTGGTATGCTTAGTGCTTGAGTCTATTGAATCTATGCGAATACTGCAAAGATCTTTTGTTAGGGTTTAGATGCGTTGTAAGATAGGACTAAATATTGATGAATCATAGTTGCTAAGTGCTCTATTAAGGTGTTACAATCACAGATCTATGTCCCAGCTAAGGTTGTCGACACCTGAGTCGTGCAACCACACCTGCATCTACCTCGGGTGAGACTTCATCTTCTTCGCAGGTGTTGCCGAAAGGGACGGTAGTTAGGGTTTTGTTGGTGTGCTATTGTAGCATTGAACCTTGGGTCTACCCCTGTGCCAACACAATCCCTAATTTCTCCATCACAACCTTGGGAATAATATTGTGAGAAGCTCCATAATCCAGCATGGCATTGTGTAATGTCTTATCATGGATATTTAAACTGATGTAAAACGGAGGAACATAACCATTGTCAGTTTGTCCCTCAACCTTCGGACGAAAAAACAACTCTGGTTGATCATCAACAACATTCACAGTGTATCTACCTACTCCTGATTCTATGTTCAAGGCTTTGATCACTTGTGATCTGTAAGAATTTTTGTTCATCAGTTCAAAGAGAGGGATAGGTATTTTCAGTTTGGCCAACTCATTTTCCAGACTGTATGTGGTAAGAGTTCTATTTTGATTGTGAAGATTTGATTTCTCAGCCACATTCTTCTATATAGTAGGATTGGACTGACTTGTGGATGCAACCTCAGTTTGAGTTGTTCTTGGTATAGAATCAGGTGTTCTTTTTGGAGGGGTCTCTAAGTTTTTCTTTTCAAGAAATTTCTTGGCCAGTGTATTTGAGGGTTTATTTGTTTCAAAATATTTCTTAGTTGGGTTGTCATTAGGATTTTTACTTCTTAAGTTGTATTTCTTGTGGACTTCCATTATGGAATTTTCAAAGGCTTGTTGTTCTGACTCTTCCTCATCTACTTTGATCAGTGAAAGAAGAAAAAGTTCATGTTCTTCCTAAGTGAGAAAAATGGAATCATTTTCATTAACCCCCATAAGATTGATGTGAATTTCATCTAATCCCTCTATGGTTTCTTCATCATCATCAACATATTTTTCCTTAAAGAGTGTCCTGATCTACTGATCATGACCTCTCTGTTCTCATTGTTCTCTCGAATCTCTTTGCCTAATCTGGGGAGGATTTCTCCTGAAGTTGGGATTTCAGATTTGAGGGGCAGGTTGATTCTCTCTAGGTGGGTTTCTGTCAGTGATTTCCAATATCTCCATCATTCTCTCCATTGTTCTAACCAAAGAATCTATTTTAGCATCTGCAGTGGAGGTGGAAGGTTCTTCGTTGATTGTGACTCTTCTTTTAGTTCTCTTCCTATCTCTCCTAGATAATAGGTTTTCTTCAACAGTCACAACACTTTTCTTCATATCTTTCAGAGTGGTGGAGTTTCTTTCTCTCAATTGGTAGGACATATAAGGATCAAAGCCATCAGGGAACTTAATCAAGGCCAAGCCTTGAGGAGGTTTGATATCAGCAGGAATTTCATTATAGATATTATTAAAACATATTCAATAGTCTTTCATAGTTTCCCCTTGGTTTCTTCTGATATTTTCATATTCAGATAAAATTTGAAGAGGGATTTTCTTTACCTCCCATCTATTGAGAAAAGTACATTGAAAAGAAGCAATATCAACAATGCTAGCAAAAGGTAATTCTTTAAACCATTTCTTAACATCAGTAGTCAAACTTTGTGCAAAGAGTCTCATTTGGACATCATCCTCATCAACTTCCTATAAATCGAAGAAATCATTCATTTTATCCACGTGTTGTTGTGCATTAAGGGCTCCAATACCATCAAATTGAGGAATCCTGGTTTGATAGTCCCAAGGCATGTTATGTAGGGGAGAAGCTAACACCAAGGGAAAATATCTCACTTTCATGATTGGTGGAGGAGGTTGAATGACAACTTGTATGATTGGTGGAGAAGTGATAGAAGATGTGGAGGAAGCGGGGCTGGGAGGTATAGACTGAGATGCTTGAGGATTGACATAAGCTACAACAATAGAGATGAAAGAAAGCTCAACAGACTGTTGAAAATGGGCTTTATACAAATCAAAAATTGCCTTATAAAAGTATATTGTAATTTCATTGTAAATCTGGACCATTCATTATAAGGTCACAGATCTAACGGTAGAGATTATGTTAGGGTTTTTTTCCCTAGATGGCAACCCTCTTTTATGAGGGAAATGTATTGCGGCTATGGAAGAGGGTGAATATTGTATTCTGAGAGAGGAGACTGTGAGAGAAAGAAGAGGAAGTTACAATGGGTTTTGTTGTAGGTTGTATCTCTTCATTTACTGGATAATAATACAGGAAGGACCTGGCAATTTCTCTGGTGGATGTAGCCCACACTGGGTGAACCATGTAAATCTGTGTCTCTCTTGTATTGTGTGTCTTTTGTGTTTTTGTTTCTACATTTGTTTTATTTTATTGCTCCGCGGTCTTGTTTTTCTAACAACTGGTATTAGAGCGTAAGGTAACTCACAGGAAAAGAGGGTTCCTGGTTCGAGTGGGAGCAATGTTGGAAGATGGAAAGTTTAGGGTCAAGAAATTTAACGACCAAAACTACCAGTTATGGAAGATGCAGATG
>JZKD02S2356545.1:184657-210074 GCA_000966675.3 Picea glauca | reverse complement strand
TAATATCTCTCTAACCACAGTCCACACTGATCACAAGGTGCAGCAGCATTTTGAACAGAAGGGGGTTTTGATGATTCCCCGAGGGTTTCATGGGATGGTTTAATACCAGGAAAATTATGGTTATCCCTTAGACAAGGAGGTAAGTTTTTAACGAAATCGTAAGGAGGTTTGTTACACAAGCCCTTGGAGTAAGGATACTCCTCGGCAAGAAATCGTTCCACTTCAGAATCCGAGTCTTCGCTGACCGCGATAGGCTCTAATTTAACAGGGGGCTTGGGTTTATTCCTTGCCATGCGCAAAATCAGCCTGGCATTCTTCTTGCCTCTATCATTAGTACCAGTCTTAGGTTTTGGCTTTCTGGTCGTGGGTTTATCCACTTCAGCTCGCTTAGTCACAGCCATAGGTAAACTTATAGGTGGGTCGGGTTCAGGTTTAGGTAGTAAAATATTATAAGGCACAGGGGTAGGCTTGGTCTCGGTTACCACGGGCTTGTCAACCTGTGGAGGGTCCAAGTCTTCAAAATGATTATGGCTGAGGAAATCAGCCCAACAATCACCGTGCAACCTTAACTCGTAAACCACTATCAACTTAATCAAACCTAAATGAAAAAGGTTGGTGTCAGCTTGGCTGTGCTTGTATATTTTAGCCATTTTGAATAAGCTTCGATGCAAATAATGGGGCATACTGAGCTCAAAACCCATAAACACCATTAATAAACGCAGGTGAAACAGGAAGATGAAACCATACCTGCATTCACACGTAACGAATTGCTTGATAATCATCAAGAGATCATACCAGCGGGGTTTCAACATCTTCGCAGGCAATCCTCTGTCACATGAGCTCACTGTCCGAGACTGAAATAACAATGTCCACGGGACATCGTCAACCTTGCAGTTTTTAGACCATTTTTGTCCCGTGACAGGCAAGCTAGTCGCCGAGCCGAGGAATTGTTCAGTGATTTCAAGCTGGACATCTCCAACTTTGGCTCGACAGCCATCAAATGACAATGCAAATTGCTGAGCCACAGTGATGTTGTAGCCATCAAATTTCCTTATAAAAGCAAGCCACCCGAACTCTTTCAAGTCGTTAAATGCACCATCAAACATCAGCAGGGCCTGGCACCCGTTGGGCTCTGCCCTTATGACGGGAGCCATGGCATCGGTACATGGTAGGGTTTTAGCTAAACAAACAAAGAACAGGGTCAAAAACGATAGGGTTTAACCAATTCAGCGCTCAAAGATGCATGAATTAACTACATGCGTGCGAAGGTGGGGGAATTACCACCACCACGCATTGTATTAGTGACCATGTACAGTTCTGTTACAATCACAATTACTTAAACCATTCGTATCGGCCAACAAATAAGTGAATCATCATATCAACGTGTCATTCATCCACCACCATAAGTGATAATCATGCGCCAAGTGTTAAATCCAAATCAACACTAAGTTCAGCATTAACCACGATCTATCGTGTCATTCAAACGTACCAAACCAATGTTAATTAAATCAAATCAATACACAGTTCGTTCCATGTGGTATCAAACTCGCAAAACAATGTATCGAGCAAGGGTTCAAACCATAAAATCAAAAATCCCAAAGGTTGATCAATGCGCCTTGCAAAACTCAAACCATTTCAAACTTATGATATCAAACTTATAGCATTGCCAATGTGTTTTTAAAATAATCAAAATGTAAAACATTTGCAACTAATGGCCATATGAAAATGATAGGTCAAGAATCATGTCATATATAAAACCAAAAGGAATTATGACTTTTATGTCATCTAACATAACTCATAACTTAATATTTTCAATACTTTACCAAAAACCAAGTTGTGTAATTAAAGTGCATGGATATAGTTTGAAGAAATTTTTTCAACGATGTGATAAACCAATGGTCAAGTGTTTTTCAGTAAATCAAAAAAATGACGACAGTTAGAGCAACGAAAGAGGTGTTTTCACACTTTCAGTTGTGAAAACTGTAGTGAAACCAAAATGCAATCGTCGCAAAAATGAAACAAATGTCTAGAAGCACAATGCGACGATGACCTATCGTTTAGAAGACAAGGGGTGTAGGCAGCTTTTTAGGGAAAAAATAAAAAAAAATGTAATTGGCTGCCAACAAGTTGCAAGGTAAATAAACAATGAATAGATGAAAAATCACACACAGTACACCAGTGTTTTACATGGAAACCCAAAGTGGGAGAAAACGACAAAATGATTTTTCTTCTATGTCTTTAAGAATTACATTCATTGGAAGAACCAACTTCCTTTTTTTTCCAACTACAATTGGAAGGAGGATCCAAACCCCAAGTTTTTTAGGTTGCAACCTGAAGGAAGCTCCAACTCCCCAATTCTATGGCTACAACTGGAAGGAGGCTCCAACCCCCTAGTTTCTCAAGATACAACCTGAGTGAAGCTCCAACTCCCCAATTATCTGGATATAACCAGAAGGAGGATACAACCCCCTATGTTCTCCATCTACAACTAGAAGGTAGCTACAACCACCTATCCTTTCCCCATCCAACCTCCATGATGTATAAGTAGAATGATGGAACCACTATCACACTATCAATGTGAGATATACTGTTGTAAACCTGTATCAATCAACCTGCACCAAACAACCTGTACCAATAACCTGAACCATGCATCAACCATGCATCAACCTGTACCTCAACCTATAATAAACATGTACCATAAACAAGTGCATCAACCATGCACTAACTTGTACCAAACAAACTGTAATAAACCTGTACCATAAACAAGTGCATCAACCATGCACCAACCTATACCTCAACTTGTACCATGAACAAGTGCATAAACCATGCACCAAACCTGTACACATAACCTATCACAAAAACCTGTCCAAACAACCTATCACAACAACCTATATCAACAATCTTATCAATCAAATCAGATCTACTCACCAAGATCAATCACCAAGAAAACTCTCAAATATGTCCATCAACCAAGCATAACACAACAACTCATAATCATCACCAAGATCAATATGTGTTTCTAATAATATACCAAGATAAACCATGTGTCAAAAATACTACTAACAAGTGCCTCGAACCATGTACCAAGTATGTACCAATCATGTATAAAATACACATAAAGTATGACTCATTAAGATGTACCAACATCATCAACTATAGACCTCATGTATGTGTCAACTCATCAACTACTTGTCTCAAACATGTAACCAACATGTACCTCAACCAAAATCCCTCATCAATTTCATCATCCAAATATGATTTGTAACTCTTCAATAGAGCTGGTGTATAAGATCACATACCTGCAAACCTTCGTTAACTTTAATATCAAGAGACTAGCATTTTCATCAAACTTTACTTTAGTCTCACATGACTAATTTTGGATTAGTTAAAAACCCTAACTTGCAATAATCATAACTATGTACCTGTAATGAATAAAGACCTGAAAATGGTACAAAGTGTTCTTCAGTGTATTTTATGCAATTCATCCATGTTTCACTACTTGGAACCTCTTGGAAAAGGATTTATAGCAAAAAATGGCATACCTCATTGAATTCTATCTTATTCTAGAGAGCAAACTTGTAGAGCCTGCCCCGCCCAGAATATTTGTTGTATGGATCTGAAAATTGTACACAGAATACTACAGACTGTACTCTAACAATTGTTTTTTGTCTTACTAAATGTCAATCTATTATGAATAATTTATGACTTTTTTACCCTAAACACTTGTTTTAGAGTAGTTTCAAGACTAGCCATAAACCCTATTTTCCACGGAGTGTAACTCCAAAAACACAATGACCCACAAGCTGAAATTTGTACCACATATACTTGGATATGTTTCCTCAATGGCCTCTCAATTTCATGGTCTGAATCATTCTATAAAAAACAATATTGCGAAAATTGTGAGATGACCTGTAAATAACATACCTTAGAAAGCATCATCAAAAGAATTTATCCTCCCTTGAATTTCGCCCTTCTTTACTTAACCTTCCCTATAAAATTTGGCTTAGATATCCTTTGGTTACCTCAATAACCTATAGATATTCAATATGCTAAAGTGTGATTAAAATGAGAGAGCCTTTCCTCTTATTTATACTTTCATGTATCTTCCTCAAGGGGTTACCTTTTAACCATCTTAACCCACTTTCCTTATTTTAGGGTTAACCCACTTCTAATTTCTCCATTAATTTTATTATTTAAATAATTTATTTTTTATTCACTTTGAATTATAGTACACACATCACTTCACTTTATTATTTACCTTCTAAAATATCTTAAACCACTTCGACTACTTTGACCTTTTGGGGCTTCTAGATGACCCATGAGGGTTCTCCAACTTCACATGGCCACAACTCTCTAACTGTGAGGAGTTATGTGACATTCCACATACCAATAGAAATGGAATGACATGTACTATCCATATAGAATAGTGTTTCTTGCAAATATATCAAAACTCATACCATTATCTGTAAGTTTTAAACTTGTGAAGTAAAGCAATGCATATAGATTCTTAAGAAAAACAAAATTTAATCAATGGCTCATACACAAATTACACAGATTTTATACCGAAAACCCTCAACCGGGAAAACCTTTCTTATATTCATTATATCAAATTTCACCATTCACTATACAATATATACAATGTTTTTAGGTATTCCGTAGATACCAAAACCCTAATCCCTAAAAATGGGATTATTTTTAGTAGACCACTAAAAATAGAAAAATCCGCTAAAAATAGAAAAAACCGCCCAAAAAACAATTTTGGGGCGCTGCCCTAGGCTACCGCCCATTTTCGAACACTGTGCATAACCAGGGAGGGGCATACCTGCCCCCCACCTGAGACCCCCCTAGGAAAGTGCCCAACGTACATGACACAAAGAGCACTAATATAGGGATCGTCAGACGCAGTTGTCATATCTGACGCGCCCACACACACACATGCAAAGAATATAACACATAGCCAACATTATCCATAAAAAAAACTTAGGTCAATTACCCAAAACTGTGTTCTCCAACTTCTCATGGTCATAACTCTCTAACTGTGAGGAGTTATGCGATGTTCCACATACCAACGAAAATGGAATGATATGTACTATCCATATTGAATATTTGTACCTTAAAATATAATAAAACTCATACCATTATACATGAAACAAACTTGGCCCATTACCCAAACCTTTGTGCTACCGTAATTTTCTACCATACTTTCTCCAAGGGTTGACATAAATCAGTAAGGGTTGACATCAATCTACAATATCACTCTCCAATTGTTGAAATCAATGACAACCAACAATCCATACCAACTATCCATCAACCTAAGCGAACTTTCTGACAATCTTACCCTTTGTCATTGATGGCAACATTTAGTCATGATAACATTTATGCTTATACTCCTCATCAATGTTTCTATCTCCCCCCCTTTGACATCAATGGAAAAGTTTATCTCCCTTTGGGGTTTCTCCCCATAATTGAACTGTCCTTGGTGATGCTCCCCCTGTCTACATGCATTTGATTTTTCTTTGTGTTTATAAGCCTCTGATTACTCTCTCTCCCTTCATATGAATAATATCTCCCCCTTTGACAAAGGGTATCACTCTGAATTCATATCACTCATTCTTACCTTGTGACCATCACTCCCCCTGGAACCATGCCTCTAGATCTCTCTTGGATCATTTACCTTTGCATATGATAAATCTCTCCCCCTTTTCGTTAATAAAAAATGTATCTTTCTATTCGAGGCTACTCCCCCTTACTGAACTGTCCTTAGGGATACTCCCCCTGACTGAACTCTTCCTAAAACTGATCCCCCAACCTAAACTGTCCTATTTATGGTGCTTCCTCATGTAAATCTAAGACATATAAGATAAACATTCAAAATAATTCATTTTGGAGTAGAAATTACTCTGAGTCTCTGGCGAAAATACTCAAAGGCTTCCCTTGGAAGCAATTTTTAAAATATGTATGCCACTTGTTTTTTTGTGCCCACATATTCAACTATGATGTTCTTCTCTACAATATGTTTCCATAGAAAGTGATACTTTATTTGAATGTTCTTCTTCTTGGAGTGCATCACCGGGTTCTTTGAGATACTGATGGGACATGTATTATCACAATATATTGGAATGGGCTCATCATACTCAACTTGTATATCTGTCAAAGTTTGTTTCATCCATAGAACCTGAGTACACCATCCTGCTATTGCACTATAATCTTCTTTGGCTGTAGATAAAGATATTGATGATTGTTTCTTGCTTAGCCAAGATACTAAACACTCACCTAAGTATAACACTTCTCCACTGGTGCTTCATTGGTCATCAATGCAACCTGCCCAATCTGCATTTGTGTAGGAAATAAGTGATAGATCATTTCCTTTTGGATACCATAATCAAAACTCTTTTGTTCCTTTGATATATATAAAAATTGTCTTTATTGCTAAGACATGCAATTCCTTTGGTGTTTCTTGAAATCTTTCCACCTGTCCAACCATGTGCATTACATCTGGTCTAGATGTTGTCACATATAGTAAGCTACTAATCATTGACCTGTATTGTCTCTGGTCTGTAGACTTTGAATCATCATCTTTTCTCAACATGCAACTGGTTTGCAATCTTCCATTCTGAACCTCTTTAGTATTTCTATGATATACTTAGTTTGAGAAATAAAAATTCCTTGGTTTCTTTTACATATCTGAAGACCCAGAAATAAGGATATTTCTCTAGGTAATGACATTTCAAATTCATTCTGCACATCCTTTGCAAATTTTTGGCTTAACCTGTCATTAGTACTTCCAAAAATAATATCATCAACATAAATTTCAATTAATAAAATACTACCTTGAGTTACCTTGATGTAGAGGTTGTTGTCTGCACTTCATTTCCATAGTTCGTAGGGAGTTTTGTGATTGTTGTTTATGAGAATTACTCTATTTTCAATGTGAATTGTTTTATGCACTGCATGTGTCCAAAAAATATCTTTCAATTTGGAATCTATTATCATTGTTTGAGCCATTTCCTGTGTGATTATCATCCATTATGATAATGTTCCGTTGTCTCCATGTTAGGGACCTAACCCCTCACGTAGGTAGAATAATATATTCTAATGTAATAAAGTTCAATATTAATAAGGCCTAGAAATAAGGAAGAATAAGTCGAATGTAATAAGACCTAATAGAAGCTTCCGCTTCTAGAAGGATCTTCCTTTAAATGGTTCTTTTGATAGACCTATTTAGTATAAATAGCAGTCGAGGGTATGAGAACTATTGTCTTGGATATTATTGTAATAGAGCTCTTCTTGACTGGAGGTTTCCCCCTCAAAGAGGCAAGTGAAAATTGCTCTCAGTAATCAAAGTGTTATTTCTGGTATTATTCTGGTATCATTTCGGTATTATTGTGGTGTTGTTCTATTTATATTGTTGTTCATCTTCCATTTCTCGCATTTTATTTATGTTCTGCTTACTTTTTATATCTGGAATATTACAAGTGGTATCAAAGAACTTTTCTCAGTAGAAAATTGTGGGTTATTTTTTTCAGGGTAGAGACGTACTCCAACATCTTTAAGCTACAAAGATCTTCCATTATGCGCATAAACCAGTGGTCGGGGATTAATACACGCAGGAAATACAAGTGGTACTTAAGTGCACATATGTTGGCCACCCTTGCAACCCTGTTGGTACCCCTTCGAGTGGTAGCACATCAAACAACACATGTATATGGACTGACCTAGACTTCCTAAATCCCTCTTTAGATAAACCAATCGACCACCTGGCTATTATAGTGCCACTGAGAACAACACTCAGGGAGATACTCTCTAGTACCTGGGTAGTCGGGTAGTATGGATAAGAGAATGGTCTAGCCTCCTTAGTTGGTTCCCTGAGATATTGGGCCGATTACTATTGTTGGACCCCGCACGTATATCAGAGAGCTATAGCATAGGGAAAACCCTTGTCTATAGAACCCTTGAATACCTAACCCTTGGGGACGAAAAAAAAGACCAAAACAAATAAGATCTACTATTGTGCAACTGTGTTCGAGTTTCCAAACCACTACACATTTCTTCCTTCTTAATAATTTGGGCATTTCATCACTACAATATTCTTCATATCAGAGTATAACTCCGTAGGTGTAAAAAAATAAAATAAAAAAAATGTTAAGATTTTTTTGCACTATTATTTGAGACCTATTCCATTAGATTTATCTGTTCACCCTTATCACATTCACACCTATCATTTTTTAGCAAATGTTTTGACCCCACCCACCCCTTTTTCAGTTCCCTTATCATCATGGCCCATACCCGTATCCAAGACTTGGAAGTTCACTTCAATACCTTCCAGTCTAATTTCACAAAGACCCAACAAGAAGTGAGACAACTCAGTGCCAATATTGCTACCATCAATAAAAACATGCATTCCTCCATCATTGCTTCAATCGAGGAACTCAAAGAAGACCTCAAACAAGACATTACTACCCATCTTGAATCTGTCACCTCGATTATTTGCACCAGGCTGCATATACCCCTTTATGCGAACCACCTTTGCATACCAAATCTTAAACTTCCTCTCATTCCCATAATTTTCAGCACCATCACTTTCAACGTGAACTAAGCCTTCCATGTGTGGATGTGACCAAATTTGATGGCTCAGATCCCACTGGTTGGGTAACTCAAATGGAACATTATTTCTCTTTGTACGACATTACAGATGAGTTGGCCAAACTCCAGTATGGTGTTCTCCATCTAGATCAAGAATGTTGGCAATGGTGGAAATGGAGAAAAATTGCCCATCAAGGGTATGTTGCTTGGACACACTTTGTGGTAGACATTTATGAACTCTTTGACATAGAAACCAACCATTTAGGATCTTTGACAGAGTTTAAACAATCTGGCAAATTGGAAGACTTTATAGCTTCTTTTGAGATACTGGATTTTCGTATAGAGGGCATGTCTGATGCTTTTTTCCGAGAATGTTTTATCAATGGCCTCAAGGATATGATTCGTTCCCATGTCCTCATGGCTCAAACTCAGAGTTGGGTAGAATCTACTAAAAGTGATAAGGAAGCACAATAGGTTGTCTCTTCTCAAAACTAGAAACCCTCCTTTATTCCTCACACTAAACCGGTAAATCCCACTCCTCCTTCTACTCCACTAAAGATCCAAAAATTGACCAGGGATGAAATGGATGAAAGCCAACTCAAAGGCCTTTGTTATAATTGTGATGACAAATATTTTTCGGGACACAAGTGTACGAAACACAATCTTTTTATGGCCATCTCGAAGGATGTTTTGGAAGAGGATGTTGAAGCTCCCCTTGTGTCTGTGTCACCTGAACTCACTCACATAACTCCTCCCTCGGTCCCTCCTGAAGTAGAACCAGTCATTTCCCTAAATGCTCTCATTGGCTTCTCTGCTCCCCAAACCCTCAAACTAATTGGCTACATCAAGAATATGAAGGTCATCATTCTTTTTTATAGTGGAATCACCCATATATTTATTCATCGCCGCATTGCCCAAGAAACTAATTGCTATATCCATGTAGTCAATAATTTCTAAATCATGATTACCAATGGTGGGTCCATGAAATGTGGAGGGCATTGTGAAAATGTGTGTCTCCAAATTGGTGTCTACCACCTGAAATCTCATATGTTTGCTATCGAGATGGGCGATTGTGACATTGTGTTGGGTGTATACTGGCTAAGATCTTTGGGTCCCATTCTCATGGATTTAAAGGAATTAACCATGAAACTTGACCAGGAGGGCCAAAAATATAAGTTCCAAGGCATCACCGACAGTTCACCTAAGATCATTAGTTCCCATCGCATGGAAAAGATGCTAAAAAAAGGTCATTCTAGTGTCATTGCCCAACTCCATGCCATACAAGCAACTGATCACCCTCTGTGCCGTCAGACCTCCAATCCATCCTCTCTAAACATCACATGGTTTTTTCCACTCCCTCCTTCCCATGGTGTTCATGATCATTCCATTCCCCTTATCCCAGGAAGCCTTCCTCCCAATATACGTCCCTATCGTCACCCCTTTTCCTAAAAAAATGAAAACGAGAAAATGGTTCAAGAACTGCTTAATGCAGGTGTTATCCACCCTAGTATGAGCCCCTACTCTTCTCCTATGCTCATGGTCATGAATAAAGAAGGTTCTTGGCGCATGTGTCCTGACTTCCGCACCCTCAAAAAACTCACCATTAAAGACAAATTTCCCATTTCTTTCATTGATGACCTCTTGGATGAATTAAGTGGCACCCATTTATTTGCTAAACTTGATCTTCGCTATAGCTACCACCAGATCCATATGAAAGAGGCAGACATTCCTAAGACTACATTTAGAACTCATGAGGGCCACTATGAGATTTTGTTCATGCCCTTTGGCTTGTGTAATGCTCCATCCACTTTCCAAAGCCTCATGAATCATGTCTTCCATCCTTTTCTCTGTCATTTGTCTTAGGTTTATTTGATGATATCCTCATCTATAGAAAAACTTGGACAAACCATCTTGCTCATGTGGATCGAGTTCTCCATCTATTCTCTCAGCACCAACTTTTCCTGAAACAATCTAAATTTTCTTTTGGCGCCTCAGAAGTTGAGTACTTGGGTCATCTTGTTGTCAACAATGACATCAAGGTGGATCCTAAAAAGATTGAATCTATGCAAGACTGGCCTCACCCAAAGACTCTCAAAATATTGCATGGATTTCAGGGCTTAACAAGTTATTATCACAAGTTTGTTAAGAATTATGGAAATATTGTGGCACCTCTCACTGCACTCCTTAAAAATAATTCTTTCACTTGGACTCCAATAACTACTCAGGCTTTTCAAACCTTGAAGATGGCCATGTGCACCACTTGAGTCCTAGCCCTTCCTGATTTCATAAAGACCTTAGTCCTGGAATGTGATGCTTCAGGGAAAGGAATTGGCATTGTCCTTATGCAAGAGGGTCGACCTTTAGCCTTTACCAACAAACAACTGCCTAAATGAAATTTGGGCAAATCAATATATGAAAAGGAAATGTTGGATATTTTGCATGTTGTTGATCTTTGGTGCCCTTATCTATTGGGTAAACGCTTCCAAATTAAGACAAATCATCAAAGCCTCAAGTATTTTCTGGAACAACGCATTTCCTCCCCAGAGCAACAAAATTGGGTGACTAAGCTCTTTGGATATGATTATGAGATAATTTACAAGAAATGCAAAGAAAATGTTGTTGTGGATGCACTTTCCCGAAAATATGAAGATGAAGAGTCCCTTTTTTCTCTGTCCTTCATTGTACTAGATTGTCTCCAAGTTGTTCTCCAGGAATGGCTACATGATCCCAAAAATTTGCATTTGATACAATAATTGTAGTCCAATTCTCTAGTTTCCTTGGGGT
Source organism: Picea glauca (assembly GCA_000966675.3). Taxonomy (NCBI): domain Eukaryota; kingdom Viridiplantae; phylum Streptophyta; class Pinopsida; order Pinales; family Pinaceae; genus Picea; species Picea glauca. The sequence continues at coordinate 198,707 of JZKD02S2356545.1, read as the reverse complement.
ACTCTTGGCTCCATGATGAGATTTGATACAAAAGCCATTTTTATTTAAGTAAACAATCAAAACTTAAATCCACGGTACTTTCTAGGCTTCATGATACACCCGCAACTAGGCACTCCGGGTTTACCAAAACCTATAATAGGGTCAGACGTTCTTTTTTCTGTGATGGTATGAAACAAGATGTTCATAATTTTGTGGCTAAATGTGATGTGTCATTGCAACAAGGGAGAAACAATCAAATCTCCTAGCACACTATAACCGCTTCTGATTCCACCTGCTATTTGGCGGGATATCTCTATGGATTTTATTATACGCTTACCTAAATCGGGCAATAAATCAGTCATCATGGTGGTAGTTGATCGTCTTTCTAAGTATGCTCATTTGTGTTCTCTTCAACACCCATTTACAACATCCATTGTGGCTCAACATTTCATGGATCAGGTCTTCAAGTTTCATGGCATGCCACATTCTATTGTTTCTGATCACAACCCAACTTTCACTAGCAATTTTTGGCAAGAATTTTCAAGCTACAAGACACCCAGTTGCATCTCAACACAACTTATCATCCCCAGACTGATGGTCAAACTAAAGTTGTCAACAAATGCTTGGAAACATATTTGAGGTGTTTTGCATCAGAAAAGCAAAATTAGTGGGTTCAATGGTTACCACTAGTTGAATGGTGGTACAAGACTTCATACCATATAACTACCTGCATGACTCCTTTTGAAGCGGTATACAGATAAAATACACATTCAGTTCTCTCATATTTACCAGGTGTCTCGAAGAGCCAAGCGGTTGATGAAATGCTTATAGTTTGAGAGGTTATTCTATGTACCCTCAAAGAGAATTTGGTCATGGCCCAAAACTGCATGAAGAAACAAGAAGATTAAGGTCACTCTGAACGTCAATTTGCAGAAGGGGATCAGGTGTTTCTTTGGCTGCAACCTTATAATAAAAATTCCCTCAAGGTTGACCATTGTCAGAAATTGGCACCCAAATTTTATGGTCCTTATACCGTTCTCAAACATGTGGGACATGTGGCCTATCAGTTAGCTTTGCCTAGTCATTCTAATCTACATCTTGTTTTTCATGTTTCCTTCATAAATAAGGTGATTGGAACTAAGTGCCAAAATCAAATCAACCTTCCCAAGTTGGATGAAGAAGGATCCATTTGGATACAACCACAACTAGTTTTGGACTAGCGTGAGTGTCACCTATGTCAGAGAACCATCAAGGAAGTGTTAGTCCATTGGAAAGATACAACCCCAGCAGATGCCACTTGGGAACCAACTACCATTCTGGTAACATTTCTCTCAGTAATCAAAGAGGCAAGTGAACATTGCTCTCAGTAATCAAAATATTCTTTCTGGTGTTATTATGGTATCATTTTAGTATTATTGTGGTATTGTTCTGGTTATATTGTTGTTCATCTGCCATTTCTCGCATTTTATTTATGTTTTGCATACTTTTTATATCTATAATATTACACTCTGAACCACTCTCTGAACCAATATATGAATCCATGCTCTTGTCCATACTGTCCAAGAATCTACTTGCACAACTACCCATAATGCTGACCCATTTATCACTATAATATCACAAAGTCTTGATTAATCCATCAAATTATACTTCCGCTAACAGACTGCTTTGGATCTATCTTCTAAAACTCTGCAAGTTGCTCGAAGGATGGTTCTTTGGTATGTCACAACTATCACATAGACTCCCCCTGTCTAATATTCATATTACCTAGGAGTCTATAAGCTGGATGGCTCATAACAATTCCCTCTCTGATGTGTATTCATCATCATGGAAAAATACTTAACAGAGAGGGGAAATGCCACCAACACCTCGACACAAGAATCCTGTCAACAGTTTGTCTATTACTGATCGGTCATCTAAAGATTACAGAAAATACTCCTAGAAAAGCCAGGACCCCAGTCCAGCAAAGAAAATTACACCCTTCAGGTTGAACCCCCCTTTCATATTTTACATGTGCATATATCCAAAATTTTCCCTCAACCTTGCCAAGGCTTGAGCTCTATCTCTACTTTTTGAAAATAGAAATCAGTTACAATCATCTCGACACCTATAAACTGTCTCCTAAAAACAAACAAAACAACAAATCAAAGGAAAGTTAAATTTGGTAACTGTTGCTTGAACATCTGGAACACTGGAGGTTGTTAAGATTTGCTGGCGAATAGACTCTAACAGGATCAAAAAAAATAAATGCAGAATCAGTCGAATGCTTGAGGTTGTTGGAGATTTGCTGCTAGCTGGAGGATCGATGCTCTAACCACTGCCTGAAATATAGGAAATCTCTGCCACTTGTGATCTGGAAGAAATCTCTTTCAAAACTATTTCTCCTTGGACTAATGGATCGAAAAATCCTCCTTGGCTAAGAATAGAAACAAGTTGCTTAAACTATGGTACATAATATTTTCCAAATTGGTCTATACCCCAATATGCAGGATTTGATCTTTGACCCTTCAAACATGGGCCAACGTGGAAGTAAAAGGTGCTAGGTGAAAGAAAAATCAATGAACTATGTCCTTCAGCTCACAAATTTGTAATCGATTTAGCCATCTACACTCTTATCTGCTTGATTCATCAAATTTTTCTGACAACTGAGTAATGGGAGATGAATATCTTCTTCCTTCATTAATAGATTCTCTGTCACCTATTGTCTCTTTGTTTCTGCATTCATGGGTTTTGTTACATAAAAAGACTTTGTCTCTTGTCTCTATCGAGCTCAAGTTGCACAGGAAATTCATAGCAATAATTTATCTGGACTATGTATCTCACATGAAATCATAGTTGTTGCACAGGAAAATACCTTTCCTTGCATCTTTTACTATGATCAACTCTAATAGATATTCTCTTACAGAGGGATCTACTGTAGGGGTTTTAAAAAATTCAAATCTAATTCGCCACCATCTCCCAACTGAGAGGAATCTGTCTCATATATGGACATATACCTGAAAACCCATTGTCATATGTAAATTAGACAATCAATCCATAGAACAATGTGTGAATGTTGAGATTTTTCAAGCAAGTTGCCTCACAGGAATCGACCTCTTTCATCTGCCTGAAAAGAAAAGAAATACAAGGCATCCACCAGGCTTTTCATGATCTTTTTGATAGACATCACGGGTTTTAATGATAAAAGAAAACTCATGAGTGCACAAGGTGTTTGAAATTGGCTCACACAGAAACATAGAAACGTCACATTTAATGTTCTGGTCAAGGCATGAAGTTTGGAAAACCTTCTGCCCTTAAATAAATACCCGAATCCTTCCATGAAAATCATTTCTAGAAGTGAGAACATAACTGAAGTGTTTAATCGAAACAAAGGATAACGACTATTTTCATTTGTGAATGTAATGTGATCCTCCCAATCCGATCTATTCCAACCTTAACACTTGTAAGCGCTTTGTTGTCATTCAATTTTGAATTGAATGTTGAACTAGCATTACGCATGCTTGGTTTGACAACTCGGCACTTTCTTGATCCCTACTTTTCCTTTCGTTGGTGATGGCACCTGGATTTGTGATTTTGACAACTGTGAAATCATTCTAGCATCTGCGCATGGGGTTTGAAATTTTGCTCCAGTTTTGGCGTATACCTGATGATATGAGCCAACGGATAGCCACTTGGAAGTTTGGCGTTTGTGTGCTACACAATGTTGCGTGCTAACCCATGACATGTGTTGTGTTGTTGTGTGATATGTTGCATGGAGATTGAGTCTTGCGTTTGGGTGTTGGCTTGCAAGTTTGTTGCTAACCGTGGCTTGGTGTGTTGGTGCTCCATGCGAATTTGATCTCGAGCTTTTGATTATCATGTAGCTTGGGGCTCTGTCTATATGACTTGGGGAAGAAAACCAATAGTTGTGTAAGATCCTTGGTCATGATATCCACTATAGATGGTGCATCAACATAAGAACCTACGCACATTGCCTATCAACACCCTAACATTACTTGATACATGAGATCTGGTCAACCCCTGGGCGCATAGAGTAATTCTGTGTTTTTTATCTTTAAAGTTTTGGGGATTAATCCCACATTCATGAAGAGAAAATAAAAATGAGTATTGATATATGTCAATAGCCACAATGTATTCCAATGAAGTGAGCCCGAGGCTATCCACTTGTGCTTGGCCCTGGCTTGTATGTTTGTTGTAGGTTTGTGAAAGGTGCTAAGTCTTGGTGTTGAGTACTTAGAGATTGGCCCTCGGGCAATATGCCTTTTGGAAAATGTTTTTCAGACAGTTTATATTTTGATATACAAGACAGAACACTCTTCATGAAGGCCAAGGTGCAAATTTTGGCTCAAAAGGCAAGAAATTGACTATAAAAACCAAATTTCGGCTAATAAACCGAACTTTTCTTTTACCCAAAATAATAAAATTTTGCCATCCAAACCAATTCATAATTTCTTGCTAAAAAATGCACAAGAAATTTAACTTGGTTTGAAGCTCGCGTGTAGATACTCATCTTATGCTTGGTCGATGTCATGTGCTTTTTTTCGCCTTTACATCTTCACTGAACATCATGAGAAATAGTGTTATGGGCAATCTGCTTTATGCCTTAAATAGATAGATATCAGTCAAAGTACTGATTTCCCTATTATAGGGTCCTAACATTGTGGGCCTACCAAACGTCTATGAAGCCTGCCACTAGTTTCTCACTATTTGCACAAGGGAAGACCCAGGATTCAATGCTTCAACAATGCACCAACAAAACCCTAACTACTGGCTCTTTCAGCAACACCTGTGAAGAAGATGAAGTCTCACCTGAGGTAGAGGCAAGGGGGTTTCAGGACTCATTTGTCTATAACCAATGTGGGAGGTAGATCTGTGATTAGAACACTTGGCAGGGAACTTTAGACAACAATATACATTCATTCTTGAATCTCATTCACATCACAAATTAAACCCTTATTACATATCAACACAGTAACAATCAATATCAAACACTTACAATCGCTTAACACATATCATTAGTTCAGATATAAATTGTATTCATCTTTAATACCATTAATAACTAAGAAACAACATCAGATGCATTGATCATATATTATACAACAACACTAAGAAGATAAACACATAAACAACATTGCACAAATCACATCAAGTCACAGGATATACGTGGTTCACCCCAGTGTGGGGCTACATCCACCAAATTATTATTCTTCTTTATTAGTCTTAAATATTCTTACATTCATCTGCTCCTATGCACACAACCATAGAGACAAACTCAGCAGAGGACGGGAGATCTGTGTGTTGCGCACCAGATCTTCCCTCCCAAAATCAGGTCAAGGAAAGAGCCAACTCCTTACTAGCACAGAGCCTTACTTTACATAGCCTGATTTCACAGAGCAACTTACAATCTCTTGCACTAAGCCAAAATTAGCACTTACAACATATTGTGCACATAGTCAACAACTAGTTAGAATTATTACATCGCCTAGCTACTTATTTATATCATTACAAAGAGGCCTAATCATGGGTAAACCCATGGGCTGACATCCCATAAGTTATAACCCATTTCATAAACCCTAAAACCATTTAATGGGTCCACAAGCCCACAAAATGAGTGAGATCCCACAATCTCGGCTCCACCTGGGCACTTCATCTTTGACCAGCCTGTCGAAGTCCTCAAATCTTAGTCAAGGGCCAATAGGCCCCCAACATTCACATGTGAGTCATTCGAAGTCACTCAGATCTGGGCAGTGCTCCTTCAAAGGCCTCAATCTTAGCTCGATTTTACTCAACTTGCTTCTTTTCTAGAGCCACCTGCTCGATGAACTCCTGAATCACTTTCTCTGTAACAGGCCCTTCCAAGTGTTGTTCCACTATCACAACCACCTGGTTTAGCTATGATCCATTTCCTTCAATCTCTTTAAAAATCGTGTAGGTTTCATCCTGCACTGACTGTAATCTCTATGTAACCTCCATGAATTTTCTCTAGATGGTAGTAATATGTTGTTGGACTGGGTGTTGCTCCTATGATCTCTTCATTTTCTCAACTGCAGTGAGTGACTTCATCTACGATTTCACAATGCATGCCTGTTGCTACACCTCTTGGAGTTGTGCTTCCAATTTCCTTAGCTACAGATCTTCTGCGAGGCATTCATAGGTCTACACACTACGATTACTTAATTTCTTACATTCTAATGCGAGTGCCCTGATCCTTCCAACTGCGCTCCTAGTGACTTCCTCCCTCTGGTCGAGAACTTCTTGTAGATACAAGAAACTATGTTGGCCATTATTTAGTGATCTCCTCCATGTCCTCCTCGGTTAGATTATAATAGGACTTCAACTCTTCCTTACTTTCATCCCTGCACGCAGTGATATAAATAAAGTGTCGATCTGCATGGAAATTCACTAATAGTCTGTACTCATGCAATGTATTTAGTGTCATGTGTGGAAATTCTTTAATAGCATGCTTCGACTCCTAGTAGTAAGCATGGAAGACAACATTTGATTGTCACTGCTTTGACATATCATTTGTATACCACAAGGTGTCGAACCTTATGGCCAATGACTCTGATGGCTCAACTTCTGGAAATGTCACTCTTTACGGCATCTACCAAGCAACAAAGGTGATCAGTACCAGTAACCAACTGAAATGGAATTCATAGCCCTGATGTTGTGCTTCATGGAAATCCTTCTCCAACTCATTGACGAGGTAACTCGCCCAGTTCATTTGCATCCCCTCCATGCACTTTCCTGTGAGGTTTACTATGAATCTAGTGACCTGCATGGGATGGTTCTTTCTCATGATATTTCCATCTATAAGCTGATAATCTACGTGCACTGCGCCATCCTAGATGGAGGATACCTTGTAGCTTCACTTTCCCTTCTCTACATCACCATAATCCTTCTTTATGCATTGTTCCAAGGAGCGATCTGAAGTATTCCCTAGGTATAACTACTGAGGGTCTGGTCCCTACATGCTCAGTCTTGTGATGAGGTGGATCAGTTCCAGATCCATAATGGTGTGCCTGTTGAGCCATAGATATCCTCTGTGATAACATGACAGGAGGATTTTAATGTGGGCTTTAACCTCCTGATGTTGGCCAAAGTGAGCAATCTCCATTACATTCAGGATCATTGATTGTGTGAGCTCCTTAGTCCATGGCTAGTAGACTATGCACAGCTTCTTCCCAGTCGTCTTCATCAAATACCTATGTGGCATGAGCATCACGTAGTTCTTCCTATGTCTGAGGTTAAAGTCATTGTTCTTTGGAGGTAGGATGTGTCCTAACTGTGTTCCAACTATGTGTATCCCCTTTGGGATGTACGTAGTGATCAATGTGTACTCAAATTCACGTGGGATACGGTCACGGGTAATTTCACCAGCCAAAGGCGATATGTAATCTGGAAAGATTGACAGGATCTGCTTCACGTTAACCAAATCATTGCGGTGCTTGCTTTGCTTCTCAGTAGTATAGATGGAATGACATCTAGTCAAGGGGGATGATTTCAATCCTCCAGTTGACGATGTCTATATTCCTATAGACATAACTCTCTCAGCCATGAGATCCATGACAATATCCTCCAGAGACTTAACTAACGCACTATGTTCGGACGAAATTCACACTTGTAATCAAATAGATCGGGTAGGTGAATAGACAAGTGAGGTAATCAAATGGATGGCAAGGTCTAGAAATCACAACATGATATGAAATTGATTCTCGGCTAGCTCAGCTAATCACAAGTGGAAAAAATTGGTCCCTGTGCAATGTCTGATGGGTTAAATAAGAAAGTGCGTAACGGATTCCTCCAATGGGTAGGAATGCCTCAATCAATACAAATCAGTCCATTATGGCACAGTCTCAATGGTCCAACGATGATCTTTCTATCAATAACCATCTTTCTAGCCATTCCAGAGGGTTATTCTAATGGTCGGGGTGCCTCCAATGGTCATATCGCTTCACCATGGTGAAGTCCCATTCTGTGTGGTTCTGCTATTCTAGTGAGGTTTCAGTTCTGCATATTTGCTTCCTATGAAGTCTTTGCTAGAGAATCATGTAGTTTTTCTAACTTGGATTTCTTCTTATTGATTTTCCTTGCCTTGTTTCCTGTGATCTAAGTCTATGGATTCCTCTTTCCATTCTTATTCTTATATTTTCGTAGCATAATGACTTCGCGCTGTTGATGTTCTTTCAAACGGGTCAAAGGTAATACCTCTTTGCTTACTAGGTCATGGGTGGACATACCTTCTTCTTGCATGGATAGGTCCTTCAAACCTTCTTTCGTTCTTTCAAATTTGACAGCTAATATTCTTTCCCTCTGTTTCTTCAACTTATCCTCTTGTTCCTCTATTAGTCGCTCTATTTTTCTGGTTACGAGGTTCCTCAGTTCTTGATTTTTCTGTTCTATGGCTTCCTTCTCTGCTTTCCTTTTGATCTCATCCTTTTCAATCCAAGTATTTCCTAACAAAAGTGGAAAAGGGGCGTGGTTCTCAATAAACTTAATGACTTCAAACTCTTCTTCAGTCGATGTTTCATGAGAAATAATAGGTATGTTAGTAACTCTTCCACATAGGGTTATGATATTTCCTTTAAATAAGCCTATCCTTCCCAATGAAGGTACCATAGAAGGCTTTCCAAAAAATTTCCAAGTGCTTTATGGTATAATGTTCATATGTGTTTCTTCATCCAATACACAGTCTCTGTCGAATTCTTCTATTCTTGTGACTATGCGCTGTTTTTATTTCAAGATCTCTGACAAACTGACATCCTTGTGGTCATCCATTGCTTCCTTTAATTGTACTAAAATATTTTGAGCTTTCTCTAATTCTTTCTCTTTCTGATTTTCTAACATATCCTTAGTCTCTTGTCCTTCTTTATAGTTTTCTTGTCTCATGTTCATATTTTCAACTTCAACATTCATCCTTAGCCAATCCTCAACCTCATGACCAATAAATTTACAACAAAGACAAATAGGACATGTACCAGGGCATTCCTTAGCAATATTTCCCAATCTTTTGCAATTATAACATAGTGTTATTCCTCTCTTTCTTTTAAACAAGCCCCAAAATTTCTGGTACTGTGCATTGGGATCACAGTGTTGGATCTGCAATCTACAAAAATTATTTCTAGGTTCTTGCATCGACTTATTAGTCCAAAAAATCTTTTTATGCATAGGTATAACATACATTTCTCTATTTCTATCAAATTTATTCAAATCAACTCTTTCTTATAACTATTCCTTAACACTCAGGGTAGGAAAAAATCTTTCACACATACCTAGATTCATACTTTCGAAGAAAAAAAAAATTACACTTATCTTACCTTTACCAGAGAAAAAATATTTAAGATCTTACCTCTTTTCTTCAGATCCAGTTTCTTTCTTAGCATAGAGCTTCACAAGTCAAGTAGAATATTGTGCACTACAACAACAGATCTATGCATAGAGATTTATGTTTTCTTTAGTTACCAGCAATCACAGTTTCAAGTCCCGACAACAGAATGATTTGTTGGCACAAGGGAAGACCCATGGTTCAACGCTTCAATAGCGCACCAACAAAACCCTAACTACTGGCCCTTTCAGCAACACCTGTGAAGTAGATGAAGTCTCACCCGAGGTAGAGGAAGGTGGGGTTACAAGACTCAGGTATCTAGAACCAAGTTGGGACATAGATATGTGATTATAACACTTACCAGGGAACTTTAGACAACAATATACATTAGTTATTGAATATCATTCACATTGCATATTAAACCCTTATTACAGATCAACGCAATAACAATCAAGATCAAGCACTTACAATCGCTTAGAACATATCATTAGCTTTGATCTAGCATTTATTCATCTTTAATACCATTAAGAACTAAGTAACAACATCATATGCATTCATCATACATTATAAAACAAAACTAATCAGATAAACACATAAACAAAATCGCGCAAAGAACATCAAGACACATGATATACATGGTTCACCCCAGTGTGGGGTTACATCCACCAAATTATTCTTATTATTTATTATTCTTCAATATTCTCACATTCATATGCTCCTGTTCACACAACCACAGATCCAAATTCCACAGAGGACAACATATATGTGTGTTGCGCACCAAATCCTCCTTCCCAAAATCACATCAAGGCACAGAGCCAACTCCTTACTAGCACAGAGCCTTACTTTACATAGTTTGTCTGTACATAGAAACTTACAATATTTTGCACTAAGACAACATTAGCACTTACAACATATTGTGCACATAACCAACAACTAGTTGGACTTCTTACATCGCTTAGCTACTTATTTATATCTTTACAAAGAGGTATAATCATGGGTAAACCCATGGGCCAACATCCCATAACCCGCTACATAAACCCTAAAACCCTTTGTTGGGTTCAAAAGCCCACAAAATGAGTGAGATCCCATGATCTTGGCTCCGCCTAGGCGCTCCATCCTTGACCATCCTGTCGAAGTCCAAAAAGTTGTCAAACACAACCAATGTTTCCTCAAATATTGGTCAAGGGCCAAAACTCACCTTTTCAACTTGTATACGGGATGGAAGAAGTCTTACCTATTGAGTGTCATATCCCGTCTTTAAATTTGGAAGTGGAATTATTTCCAGACACTTCACCGCTTGAGGAACAACAACTATATCTTGAGCATCTTGATGCGCAACGTCGTGATTCATCCTCGACCAATGAGGCTCATAATAAATTATTCAAGTGTCAGTACGATCGATCTATTCATCCTGGGATTTTCTCCTAAGCCTATCTTTTCCCATTCTATGATCAATACAAACATCCCCTAGGGGTAGGAAAGTTCAAACCCATGTGGTTTAGACAGTTCATTTTGAAAGAGGTCTTAAAGAAGGGTGCTTACCGCCTGGTTGAATTTGAATTAAATGCCTTGGGGGAGCCTAGAAATGGGATCTACCTCAAGAATTATTACTCTTAGTTTGGTGGCCTGGTTGAATTCTTATACATATGTATAGTTTAGTATACAGTTTTTGCCTTTTTTTTTTGTGGAAATGTAGTTACTTATGTCTTATTTTTCACTGTGGAATATGTCAAGTGAATTGTAGGTGTTTTTTAGGTTCACGGATGGCACTATCCGACACACTCAGAGGCTTGCTTCAGCAACTTGGGTGATTTTCACATCTGGAGGCCAGTTTCTATATTCCGGAGGTATTTGTCTAGGTGATGCCACAAAAAATGTCATCAAGTATAGCGTAGTGATAGAGTTTATTTGTGCCGCTTTGTCACATGGAATTTCACACCTCCGGGTCTACTTAGATGCTCAACTAGTTGTGTCCCAATTAAATGGATTTTACCATGTTTATGATCCTAATTTGCACTGACATTTCCTTAGGGTACATCTCTTATAAAATTACTTTGATTACATTACGTATATCCATGTTCCTAGGAAATTTAATCATATGACATATACTCTAGCTATTCAAGTATTTGTTACACATTATTTTGGTCACTCTAATGATGAACCTACAAGCATGTGTTCAGGCTCTCAAAAAAATATTTTACATGAGAAAAATGACTAAGTTCTTCCCCTACAAGGCATATTTTTATAATGACGCCGCAGGAAGACAATGATACATAGTGCGAAAATACTTGATTTCCGTAGGATTCTCTATGCCTGGATCGAGGGATTTTCGCATGTTGCTATATAGGTACGGTGCGACAGTGTTTGAAGCTAAGGAAAGGAAGAAGTTTCATGAATTTTCTAGAAGGAGAATATTCTAGAATGTGAGGTGGCATCCATATATTTGTGATCCTACTGGATTCTCTGATTTGGTGGGATCATCCTCATCCTCGTAACCACTTCACCTTCTCCTATATAATAATGGATTTATCATGGAAAAGGTTAAGCAAGATTGAACAAGGAATTGTTGAAAGATTAGGTTGAATATTGTGTGAAGGATCCTATTACAACTGATGCTTGAGGATTCCATTTTTCCATCAAGCTTTTGTGGACCTTCTTCATACAAATTCAGAGCAAGTGTATGTGTGTGTTGGAACAAAGGACCACCGAAAGGGAACTTGCGACATCAAGGCAATTTGGTTGTATATTCCACTTTTACTTAATATGATACAATGACATGCTTCTTTCCCATAAAATCATTAGTGTTTTAATACATGACTCCTTGATCACATGTTTAGGTTTCCATTGAATCTACAATTGTTTCTTTCACTTTGGTATTTTGTGTCATTGCAGATCTGATCTCACAAGAGAACCGAAGTGAAGAAGGGACACTAGAGATATAAGGAAGTGACATCTAAAGGTATGTAATCTATTCCTTCTTTGGTAGTAAATTCAATGGTAGCAACTTAGGGAAAGCATCACATCCTGTCTTGTTTTGTTATAGATTCAGGTAGATATAGGGACATTAGTTTATGTCCGCATTCATCGATTTATCCAATAACACAATATTAAGAATTGTTTCCTTTACAGATATGGATGACACTAGCACTATCCGAGAGAGGCTTGCACAGTTGGTTGAACTAGAGGAAGACATATTTGTTGCAGGATTTAAGAAAAAAAGAGAGAAGGCCTACCATGATAGACACATTAAGAAGAAGGCATTTAAGCAAGGTGATATGGTATTTGTATATGATAGTAAGTTCATCAAACATCCTGGGAAGTTCAGAATGCATTGGATTGGTCCATATGAGGTTGCCTATGTTTCAGAAGGAGGAGTTGCACAGTTGAAGACTTTGAATGGAGAATGGAAGGAAGGTTTGGTGAACGAGAGATGGTTGAAGTTTTATTATGACAACCATCTACCTCACAGCTCTTAGTAAAAGCATGAGGATAAGGGTCTAGGTACCAGGTGCAATTTAAACTGGGTACCATACATAGAAAATACACTTTGCACAAGGGAGGAAAGGAGGACTAGAGTTGGAAGCACATGCTACCCTGCGTAGTGTGAAGATGAAGCAAAGCAGAGGAATCATATCTGAAGTGCCTCAGAATGAGTCACGGGTCAGTGTTGGGGGCCTGTTGGCCCTTGGCTATTAAAGAAAGAAAAGAACAAGGAAGAAAAGATGAAATGTTAACTGCGCAGAAGACACAATGATTGTTACTGGGTCGAAGTGAGAAAAAGAGAAGAAAATACAGAGTGAAGTAAAAGGAAGAAATACATTGGACAAAGAGATAGAGGATGACAGATCAAAAAGGAAGATGGATTGTGGACAACTCGGCAAGAAGAAAAATCCACCATTGTATGCTTTGGAACATTGTGCGAGAAGGAAGGAAAGACAAACTGATGAAGCTCTGAAAACTCAAGACAAGTTGACCTAGGGTTTTGGACACCTATGGTTTTGGTATCTAGGATTTTGACACCTAGGTTTTAGCCTAAGGCTGTCGGTGAGTGATTGTAATGTATAAATAAGAACCTAGATGAGGGAAGAGGGTTCATTCTAGTTTTTTTATTAGTATGAGTGATTATTGTGTGTGAGAGAGAAGTGCTAAGTGAAAGATCCTTTTGGTATTGTAAGATCTTCAGGTAGGTGCGAAGATTAGTCCTACAACTGGGTGCATAGGAAGGGGAGAGATAGAGAGAAGGAGGAAGAAGATATCCTAGTTGAGAGAGAAAACAAGAATTGTATGCTTCATCTTAATACATTATAAAGCACAGTTCTGTGGATGTATCCCTAGAGAGAGGGTGAACCACGTATATTTTGTGTTTTGTGTGATTGATGCTCTATTATTTGTCATTTGGTATACCATTATTTCATTACTATGTTAGATCTGATAGATAGTTTTGCGGAGTAGATCTGAACTGGTAGATGATATATAATTGTTGTATTGATTTTGTATTGGATCCACTTGATATCCCCTTGGTTGTAGACATCTCTATCCTACAACCCCTCCATAACTGCTTCGAGTGAGACTGCATCTGCTTCGTAGGTGTTGCTGAAAAGGCCAGTAGTTAGGGCTTGTTGGTGCACTCTTGCAGCTGATGTTGGTTGTGGAGCCTGATTATCTTCCTGATTCAGAGGTCCTTGCTTTCAGCCGTGTTTATACCCCATGAAGTATTTACACCCCAGAAGTATGTACACTCTTCCACGC
>JZKD02S2356545.1:144545-176641 GCA_000966675.3 Picea glauca | reverse complement strand
AAATTAAAAAATAAAATTAGAAGGAACAAAAAAAGTTGCTAAACAACCTTGTCCTTCACTCCAAGAAGACCTCGCAACTGTGCAAGTTTGTACTCGTTGAAGATTTTGTTGAAGATGTATATGTCTACACAGATCTGATGAAGTAGATTCACCATTGATATTTCCACACATGACCACTTTCTCTTCTTGTAATGAATAATATCCAAATAAAGTTTTGATGAAACTTTGAAAACCGTGCGGCCGTTTCCGGAAAAATGTTGAAATTTTTTTGATTTTAAAATGATCATAAATTCACTTCCCAGACTCCATTTCGGATGATTTGTTTTTTGAAATTGGATATTTTCCCGAGAGGAATTCAAATATCCAATTTGTTTCTGGAAATTTTGCTCATAGAATATCATAATTGAATCTAATGTGCGCGGCTCTCTTTTTGTCTCCTGAAATGCATGCATTGCGCATGAAAAAGTGGTTGCATGTGATCCCCAAGATGCATGCCATATATATTCCACATAAAATTTAGAAAAAAAAATATGAAATGGAGTAGAAATCATCTTCAATTAATGGAATACAATTCTGTGCAAACACTTATGTAGAAGACTCTCCAGAATAAGAATCTTGATCTTTTGACGGTTTCTCTTCTGGGTATATCTTTCCAATCCCCTGCATGAAATATTCAAAACATTATTTATTCCCAAATAGAACCTCCAATATGGTCCATAATTCATTTGGAGAGAAGTCTTGTGTTACATCACATACTTGGTGGGGAATTTCTAGAGAAATAGACAAGCAAATAAAGCTTATGGCCATATCTTGTCTATTGAGAAAGTCATTTTTCTCATCGATGGAATCAAGTTCCACTTCCATTTCCATAGACATTTGGTACAATCCTCTGCATCTAAGAAGTAGAATTTTTGTCTTCCATTCTAAATAGTTATGAGGCATGAGAAGTATTGTCGATGAGTAAAACATAGATTCCATTTTTATGTGTTCTTCAATCTTTAGTACCTGCAAAAAAAATTGGTGTATCTTTTTCTTAACAGTCCATCAGCTCTGATACCATGTAAATCTGTTGAACTTGCACAAAATAGATCTATCTAAACAATAATACACACATTTTCCGAGAGAATTGGATAAAGAAGAAGAATGAGAGAAAGAATGAAAGAATTCTCATTAACCATATTCCACACTCAAAGAGTGAATAATTTACAATAGATATAGGCTACATGAGTAACTAATGAGCCATAATGGTGGTCTATAGTGATATGTACACACAACAGAAGTTACGGGAGTACACTGCCACCTAGTCTAGTCTCTCGGGTAGTTACGGGAGTGAATTGCCACCTAGTTGAGTTAACTAGTCAACTAGTCTTTAGTTAACTAACTGAACAAAGAGTAATGAGGAGTTAACTCAAGAAATCAAGGGTAATGTGCTAGTTTGGTGATGATCCCAAGGAAAGTGCACATTAGTTGGTGATGATCCCAATGTTGCATGGTGACAAAACCAATGCAACATCTAAACTCAACTCAACTAGTCAAACTAAAGTGTCAACTGAAAGAGAAAATTCTCCAGGTGGAATATTCTCCCCTAAAATATAGGAGACTGGATAATGACTAATTATGACTAATAAACAAGAAAAAACCTTAGGAAAAATAAATCCTAGGTATGTGTGAAGTAACTCCAACAAGGATAAATATCTTTTGAAGGATATAGAGGAAGCAATGTCTAACTTATTGTATGGGGAAATTTTCAGCCACCTTGGAGTTCCCTGAGAGATCATTACTAACCAAGCGACCCAATTCACTTCTAATCTTATCTAGTCCATTATTGAGAAATTTAAGATCAAACATCAGATGTATAATCCATACCACCCTTAGGAAAATGAACAGGTGTAGGTCACCAATAGAGTGGTGGAGGCCATCTTGACCAAGATGATTCAATAACATCATAAGGATTGGCATGATAGGCTTTCATAATCCCCATGGACCTACAAACCCACCTGGAGGAACACTACGCGATTCACTCCCTATGAGTTGGTGTATGGAAAACATTTGGTTCTTCCTATAGAACTCAAAATAAAGACATTAACACCTACACTACAAGTGGGATTGGATATCTCAAAGGCCCAATATAATAGACTCAATCAGATCAATGATGTCGATGAAGTCTGTCAAACTGCATTGTAGTAGACTTCTCTAGTCCAATATTAAAGAGCCAAGTGGTATGACAGATTCATCAGAAAGGAGAAGTTTAAAGAGGGAGATTGGGCCCTTCTGTTCGACTCAAGTTATAAACATTTCAAGGGAAATTTCTACACCCGATGGCTAGGGCCATGTGAAAAATAAACTATCTATGACAATGGATCCATCAAAATTCACACCATCGATAAAGAAAGGACTCCATTCATGGAAAATGGTCATTGATTGAGTCTATATCAAAAGCCCAAGTCCAGAGAGGAATTTATTCAATACCTAGTCAAGAAATAAAATATCGAAGTTGTGAGTAAGGTGGATTTTCCACCAAACCCACAACTTTCTGATCCATTCTCCAGTTCCAATCCAAGAGAAAAAAAGGAGAAAAAATAGAAAAAAAGAAGTAAAAAAGGAATAAATATTTGTGAAAACCTAGTTTCGAGCACTACCATCCTTGGTGCTATTGGAAAAACAATCATTGGATGATATCAATAAGAAAAATAAAAACTTCCAGTAGTGAAAACCTCTATGGAGGTGCAACTAGACAAAATTTTGTTTGAAAACCGGGTTTTTGATAGACAAGGTTTGAGAAAAAATAAGAAAAAAAGAACAATAAATATTTAGGAAGAGACAGATAACTCTATTTTTTTATTGTTTTATTTCTTTTTCAAGTGTGATATTTTTTGCAGTATTTAATAAAATGAATAAAGTATATAGTATACCTTAGTGTCTCTTTTGCACTAGATTCATGATTTGTGAATTTGCAGGATCAGTTTGGGAATCATCTTTGTCCAAGTATTTTGAGGAAATTAGCAAAAGAGTTCAAGGTTGGTTATCCAAAGTTCCAATTATTGAAAATATTAAAGGAGAATCAACAATGACAACATGGCACATGTAGTACATATCTTGCAAAAAAATAATGTTTTCTCTAATACATCTTTAATTTCTTTCTATAAATAAAATTTAGGAGATTAATTGGCAATATTAATACCATAAAGCAACCATCCCCCATCTTTCCCGAAGTCCTAAAATATACATAGTTGGTACACTATAAACCTATTTATACCTTGTTGAATGGGGTCCTATGCTATAATCTCTCTAGTTATATAAATTTTTCATTATTAAAAATTTATGACACACCATTTTGTGGCACTGTTGGCAGCCAATACATTTTTTTATTTTGCCTTAAAAAGCTGCCTACACCCCTTGTCTTCTAAATGACAAAGTATCGTCGCACTGTGCTTCTAGACGTTTGTTTCATTTTTCGACAATTACAATTTGATTTCGTTTCATTTTTCACAACTGAAAGTGTGAAAACACCTCTTTCGTTGCTTTGATTGTCGTTTTGCTGAAAGACAATTGACCACCAGTTTATCACATCGCTGCAAAATTTTCTTCAAACTATATCCATTCACTTTAATTGCGCAACTTGATTTCTTTGACAAATATTAAGTTATGAGTTATGTTTGATGTCATAAGGGTTATAATTGATTTTGATTTTATGACATGATTCTTATTGTTTTGAACTCTTAACTTATCATTTTCATATGGTCATTGGTTGCAATGTTTTTATACCTTGATTATGCTAAAAACACATTGGCAATATCATAAGTTTGGCTTCATATAAGTGGCAATAGTTTGAGCTTTGCAAAAGCGCTATTGACCAACCTTTTTGGATTTTCAATTTTATGGTTTGAACCCTTGGTATATTGTTTTGTGAGTTTGATATCACATGGAGCGAGCAATGGTTTTGAACTATGCATTGGCATGAATGTATTAACACTGCTTTGAAACATTTGAATTGACATGACTGATCATTGGATTTCATGTTGATTAAACTTAACACTTGGAGCATGATTATCACATACGGTATTGGTTCTGACTCGGATGAATGGCACGTTGGTATGATGATTCACCTATTTGCTGGCCGATACGCATGGTTTAAGAGATTATGATTGTAACAGCACTGTACATGGTCATTAATACAATGCGTGGCAGTGGTAATCCCACCACCTTCGCACGCATGCAGTTAATTCCGGTCTCGTCGAGCGATGAAACTATCAAAACCTATCGTTCATTGACTCTGTGCATTGTTTTGTTTAGCTCGAATCCTACCATGTACAAAATCCATGGCTCCTGTTGTAAGGGCCGAGACCAATGGCTGCCAAGCACTGTTAACATTTGATGGTGCGTATAGCGACTTGGAAGAGTTCGAGTGGCTTCCATTCATAAGGAAATTCGATGGTTTTAACCTCACTGTAGCTCGGCAATTTGCATTGTCATTTGATGGCTGCCGAGCCAAATTTGGAGATGTCTAGCTTGAAATCACTCAACAATTCCTTAGCTTGGCAACCAGTCTACCTGTCAAGGGACAAAAATGGTCGAAAAGTTGTGAGGTTGACAATGTCCCATGGACATTACTGTTTCAGTCTCGGACAGTGGCTTCATGCGACAGAGGTTTACCTGCTAATATGTTGAAACCCCGCTGGTATGATCTCTTGATGATTATCAAGAAATTCGTGACTTGTGAAGGCAGGTACGGGTTTGTTTTCTTGTTTCATCTACGTTTATTAATGGTGTTTATGGGTTTCAGGCTTAATATGCCACACTATCTGCACCGAAGTTTGTTCAAAATGGCTAAGAAGTACAAGCGTAGCCAGGCTGACACTAGCCTCTTCCATGTTGGGTTGATTAAAATGATTTTTGTTTATGAATTGGGGTTACGTCGTGATTCTTGGCATGATTTTCTCAACCGTAATGGTTTTGAAGGATCGGGTACTCCACAGGTGGATAAGCCCATGGTAATCGAGAGAAAACCTACCCCTGTGCCTTATAGTGTTTTACTACCCAAACCTAAACCCGACTTACCTTTGAATTCGCCTATGGATGTGACTCAATAGACTGAAGTTGCTGAGCCTACGACCCAAAAGACTAGAGCGAAGACTGATGCTAATACTAGAGGCAAGAAAAATGCAAGGTTGATCTCTCGCATGGCGAGGAATAAACCCAAGCCCCCTGTTAAATTAGAGCCTATCGTGGTCAGTGAAGACTCTGATTCTGAAGTGGAATGATTTCTCGCCGAGGAGTATCCTTACTCCGAGGGCTTGTGTGACAAACCTCCTTATGATTTCGTTAAGAACTTACCTCCTTGTCTGCAGGATAACCCTGATTTTCCCGGTATTAAACCACCCCATGAAACCCTCGGGGAATCATCAAAACCCCCTTCTGTTCAAACTGTTGCACCACCTTGTGATCAGTGCGGGCTGTGGTTAGAGAGATACTATTCGGATGTCCCAAAATTGCAATCCAAAATTCACGATTTGGAAAGCCAAGTGGCAAAGCTCACTGGCCAGAATGCAAAGGTGCAACCCTCCGACAAGAAGCAATGAACTATCGGATAAATTCTATTCAAAAATGTCGAGTCTGCTACCGCCATTGTCAATTCAAAATTGACATAGTCTCAGCAACTGTGATGGTATAATTTTCGCTCTTTATATTACACTCTGTGTACATATTTCACCTGCTCTATTACATAAGCATGCTTCACTGTGTATAATTTCGGTTTTCATAAATCTTTTTGTTATAGTTTCAGATTCGATTTGATTTGTTTTCGATTCGATCGATTGTCGAATAGATATGATTGTCCAACTATAGTTCGATGCCCTGTTCATGAGACAAGTTGTTATATTTTAAAAATAGACTGTTGATTGGTATTTCCATTTTTCGATATGGTCAATGCTACGATTTGAAATGGTTATGTTCTATGTGAATGTAATTGATAAATGGGTTAACTATTTTCAACGTCTTTCGACCAAATCTGATGCTGCTCTGTTGATACATATATGGTTTGCAATTAATTCGATTCTCATTATTGTTTGAATTAGATCATGTTCAAAGTTTCGATTTCACTTCTATAATTAGCTCAGTAAAGATTCCCATTGATCATTGCCCAGGTTATGAATTATATTGATTTTATCGCACCTCTGTCTGTTGACTATGTAGTGATCGAACATGAGGACTTTTGGGTTGATATGTATGAAGTTTGATTTCGTCCGATGCTATTTTCATATCGTTCTTTTAAATTGAATGATATCAATCTGCTGTTACAATTATAATTGGTCAATGATAATTACGACTATACCTGTGAACTGTTTCAAACTCAGCGAACGAAGTCTATGGCTGGATTCTATGGATATGGTTACGCATAAAATCGTGACAAGCTTTCTATATTGGCAATTGATTAAATGAGTTGAATCTTATGCAAATCAATGATGATTGTTTGTATCTCATACGATGTGGTTACCATCGATTACATTCATGAAATAGTTTTGATAAGATTTCATTCGATCTTATGTTGATTGGAAAAACAGAGCATCCCTACCCTGTTTTGATTGCATTCTTTTTAATTTGATTTGATTCAAAGGATTATTTTTATTGAATCATTTGAGTATTAAAAGATGATTGGATTCAATTTTGATTTGGTTATATATCTGGTCCTGTTTGTTATTCTAGACCAGCTACAGAATCAGAAGATTCTGTAGCTAAGTCTATAGAGTCATTTTTTTTGTTATTTTCTTAATAAAATACTCTTCTAACTTGATCTTCTAATTCGAATTGGCTATGGATATGAGGAGCAGTTGGAAGATATCTTAAGAATTTTACTTGCATTTTTAGTTACTTAGTTTAAGGGATTTTGGGATTATTCCCAGATTGTGTAAAACTATTTGCTATTATTCACAAGGATGTTTTACCTTGTGAGAAACCTATATAAACCTATGGTTTTGTAATAATCGATCATCCTCACTTGGAGAGAACAAGGATATGTAATTTTGATTTAGACTGGAGCAGAACTGGTGTCTTGTCATAGCTTTTTCTTTTCAATATATCAACACTTTGTTCCAAGTTTTGTGTATCATCTTGTTTATGGTTTAGTATTACTTTGTTATCTAAATCAAATGCAAATGATATAATTATTTATTGTTATATATATCTTGTCTCTTCCAAAAAGAAATATAGGACATAACAGTTGTAGATTCATTTTGTGAATGATAGCTTTGCCTTCTTCATGAATTGAATTGTTATATATGAATTTGCTGCATAATAGGTTTCCCTTTTGCAGGAGTTTGTAATCATAAAACTGTTATGATTTCTTTTATGTCTTGTTTGTCCTGTAACATACTTTAGGAAGCATCATAGCTGATCCTTTGCGAGAAGCTTAAGGGCTAAATGGTGTGAATTTCTTCCTCCAACCAGCTTAAGAAGCAATCATATACAGGGCAGACTTGGAGCGTTTCCAGGTTAATTAGTTAGTTGTCTACTGTTTTATTAAGTAGTTTAATATAGATATAATCTTAGTTAGATTTATATTAGATCATTTAATTTCAGTAAATTATATTAGATCGTTTAATTTAAGTTAGTTTACTTTCTTATTCATAAATCATAAAATCAAAAAAGAGACCCTTGGCTGTCTCAAGGCAGCGAATACATGAGTTTTGCAGGTTTTAACCAAATTTGTAGTTTGTCCATATTGTATATTTGTGAATAAGGGATATCATAGATGATAATTAGGTAGTTGATTTTAGTTATTATAATCATAGTTAGTGTCTTGTATATATAATAGTTAGTAGTTCATTGTTAGATTAGTGTAGTTAGTTTAGTTTGCTTTATTAGTTTCTAGTTTCCTTTAGATTTCTTAGCTCAGATCATTTCTCTTTGGTTTCCATACGAGACCTTAGGGCGGCCAATGGAGCTGTTAAACTCATTAGGGTGGTCCATTCCAAACGACTTGGGTTATTAGACAACCCCGGACCGGTTCCACTCTCCCAGTTGACGGACGGTCAATTTCGCCCGTCAACAGGCACCTTACTAGACTTATTGATAACGATGATATATTTGGTAGCGCTAGAATTCATACTAACCAAACATTATATGCATATCATAGTGTTAAGAATGATATTCATGGCATATCAATACCATTTCGTGGCATGATCTATCCTACAAAATGACTTATGTTGTAATCATGGTCCATTTTGTATAAATTATGGCCTATTATGTAGCCTACCTCACTCTATATTCATGGACCAATTCATAATATACCTTACCTTGTAATCATATACCATTTCAAAGTCGACCCTACCTTATGATTATGGGTTCGCGACATAATTTTTAATAACAATCCATTTCATAGAATGTCAAACCTTAATTTTATTCGGTCGCATGCAATGAAAATATATGACATGAGGACTTATGACCATTCGTAACAAACCTAGACTACCCTGATATCTTTTGTGACTACTCTAGCTGAGCAATTGGATTCAGGATTGACAATAAGTTCAAGCTCGATATTGTAAGAGAATTTGTCAAACTGTAAGTATATATCTTGTTGTGGATTCAAATGAACAAGAGGCATGAGAGGATCAATAAATAGAATCAATCCTGAGGATATTGAGGCCATAAGGGCCAACCATGTAGTCATGGAGATATTTTCTAGGGATGGTTGGCTTGGGTTATTTGAAAATTTTTAGGGTTCCGACACATAATTCATTCTTGAATTTTCCCAAACCTTCAATGGGGCTTGAGATCTAGTGTGAAAACAAAAAATCATGGTACATAGGACTTTGTTAGTAAGGTTACAAGGATTCCATAGCAAGGTGAAAGGTGGTATAAAAATTTAAAAATTCCAAATGAGCGCTAGTGTCATTTTCTCAAGAAACCCTCTCCATTGCCTAATCTCAAAACATGAATTCAAAGGGATGCATTGTTACAAACCTGGAAACAAGTGGTTTTCTTTATACAAAAATCCATCACCTACAAGGGAAGGTTCACTATGGATTACCACTATCATATATAAATCTCGATGCATTTAAAAGAAGAAAAACCACTCAATATGTTGTATTATTTGCTTCAAAGTATGACAGAGATGAAGTAATCCATGAGGAGATGATAGAACCCTGATATGAAACTCTACCATAGGGGACTCATAAAAATGTTTATCATAGACAAATTGGAGAAACTTGATATTCAATGGAACATGTTCTCCAAGCAAATCGTGACCAAACCTTGAGATAGGGTTCAACAACTAAGAAGGGAGTTGTCTTAGGAACAACCACATGAAGCCATAGCCTCAAATATACATTATTCAACAAGGGAAATGGAGAAATCAAAGGTAATATCAAGGATGGAACCAGATGACCCCATCATCGATATTTTTATGGAATTAGAGTCCGAGAAGATAAGAGATGTTGAACATCAATCGGGGAGCTTGGATAGAGAATATGATCAAACCTTAATAAATTAATAGAATGAGGAGGAGTTTGAGGAACCCTCACTGCCTCAGATCCATCCTGAAAATATTATGATCAATGAGTTGCAACATTCACGTTTCGTCCTAGGATTGGAATCAATGGGACCAGATCGAAGAAGAAGAGACATGACTAAGAAAGGTAAGTTTCATTTGGTTCCCAATCCTTTTCAATTTTGTAGCCCTAGCTACTAGGAATTGCTCAAATAGAATGAAATATTGATGCTACAGAATCAAAAACTCAAAATAAAGTTACGTAATAATTAACCTATGCTTGGAAATATGTAAAATTTGTTGAAGGATATCGATCAGGAAGAAGTTTTGGAGCATAGTGCTAACAATTTCATTGAAATACATGTAAATGAGGCCCATCAAATAATTAATGTCTTCATTGAAGATATCATCACCAACACCTATGCCTTTATTCAGTTAAAACTAGATCTACCACAATGGATAAATAAATATGAGCTCTTTGATTTGGGGATCATTAACTGAGAAACCCATCACCAAGTCATTAAGAGGATGAAACCGAGATGGTTTTCTATGTACCTCATGCAAGAACAGAAGTGGGAAGACAATATTAAAAACTACAAGGACTAGCTAGCACGGGCTGAGATGTCAATACAACAAGAATGTGAGTTATACTTTGAGGCAATTATTTGTAGGATCCCCCCAAGGGATTATCCTATACATTTTCATGATTGATAGACTGGATTTAGATTGAATCAACTAGAAGCTGGGATGCCACATGAAGTAAAGAAACAATAATATTTCATAGACATGTTTCGCTTTGCTGACATGAAATATCATAATTTTCTATGGGAACTTTACCTTTTAAACTTTCTATTACACAATAACACTTGATGGAACCCGAATCCTTATGTTGGGGACATCCAATTGCATGAATTTACATCTTACATCCTTGGCATGATTAAATGGAAGAAGGATATTGAGTTATATGCAAGGATTGAGGTAGAGGAAAGCTTAAAAGTCAGATATGGGTATCCTCTACCCCATGTGATAAAGGATTATCTACAAAGGTTAAATAGGAGATCAAAGGGATACTTCCACCATTTGGCATCATCATAGATTTTCCATAACAAAATATCTTGAAATTTCAAGGGTAGATTCAATAGAGGCACTCTTGGTTTCTCATGACATATGGGAAACTCTTCACAGTTATTTGTGAAATAGGAACCCCCTGGGTTATCCATATTTTCGTATGGCCCTTAATAAAGAAACATTATACAACAATTCTTTGTTAATATATAATATAATATGGATTGGATTGTGATTTCACTTCCCCATTATATGGTGACCAAGTTGGTTCTACAGGGTGCTTGTAACCTGGAACGAAGAAGAAGAGAGGACACAATGGCTGCATTTGGACAAAAACATGGGATATTATAATCAAGGGGACTATGCACACCCAAAGCTTGACCTGGAAGAACTACATGTAGGGGTTTCAAAAGAGGAGTAAACAGGGTTTCATAGGGACATGAAACTAGACCAGCTAGGGAGAGATGATGAACTGATAATTTGACATCTTTTTGCTACAAAAACACTCCCTTATTTCCTCTAACACATATCCACTTTTTCCTCTTTTTATTATGTTTAAGACTCATTCCCTTACCTTATTATGATTTTTCTCAAGGAATACATATTTTCCATTTATTCTCTTATTTTCTTTTTATAGTTAGAGTTAAAGTGTGTTTTGATATTGTTTGAATTATTGCACATATATATGCATCCATGTTACGATCACAAGGGCATCGCTAAATCAAACTACTATGAGAATGATAACTATTTTCAAGTCAACAAGAGTTAGTCCCGACCATAAATTCTATGCCCATGCAAGGGTTTAACCTTCAAACCCTACCTTTGAATTTAGAAATGTGAACAAGTGGTCTCTCGAATATCGAGGGTATTAAAGATATATCAATGAATATGTGATATGCAATGGTTGTAAGAGTTTGGATCAAAGGGGTTCATCATGATAAGGGTTTGATCACAGACATGATTGTGAGGATATCATTGAAACTACCAACAATTTTGCATCAACATACTTGTGGTTTAATTCCACATGATCCTATAGGTCAAACAAAGCATCAAGTTGCATCATTGCATAATTGCATAACTGAGATAACGATTGGCAGAACCTGTGACCACAAGTTGCATATGAATCTTTCAAAAGGGCATAGAGGAGTTTTGATGACTTGGTTGGACAAGGATTGCATGAATGAGTATATGTTGAAACTGATTTCACCTCAGATAAAATCAAAGGATTGTTATAGTTTTTAGTTTCATGTTTTGTTAAAAATGGTATTGAATATTGAGGGGCCTACTACTCTATTTATGGAGTAGGCAACCCCCCTTCTCATGTATATATGTGTGTGTAATCTCCTAAGAGAGGATGATAATTAGCATCAAAATTATGATGGAAATACTTTCTCTGTAATTTTGGTTTGCAAACTCAATATAGCACCTAGATGTTATGTATGGGATTTCAACATAGCAATGTTATGGTGACTTTGTGAGAAAATGAACAGACCAAACCTTGAGGGGGGCCACTTGAGGTAAGGCACTATGCTATTTTTGTATGTTGTAGTGTAGTTTCAATTATATTTGTTGGTTAATTATTTTGATGTGATAGTATTGGTTATTCTTTCCTGTATGCTTCATTCCAACGTTTTGTAGATTATGCTAGAGAATCACCCTATTCTCATCCAATGCTTAGTAAATAGAGATTATGTTAAGTTGTGGATATGACTCTCAATGACTTTACTATAAAAAGTTTAATTAACCAAGTCATGGGTTGAGTCTATTGTTGTTATGAGGAAAATATCTCTATGGATAAGGGTAAATCACAACAGATAGAAATGACTGCAAAAATAAACTCTAATATCGGGTATCCTATATAAACAAATATTCTAGCAAGACAAGATAAAAGGCCTACCTCATCTAGACATTCGATGAAGTCTACCATTGAGAACTTGACTCAAATCAATACACCTGCAACTTGTCCTCGAAAACCAAGAAACACAATCGTATGGTGATAATATATAATGTTAGCACATTCAATAGAATAATCCATCAATATTCATAACAAATACACCCATGGAATAAAAATTCAAATATTTGCAAGATATTAATTGGATGAGAAAAGACTATTTCTTTTAAAATGTAATCAACATAAGTGAATGAATTACAAAATTTTGTGTCGGCACGGTTCATAATCGAGAAACTAAGTCCCTTCCAGCTGGGCCTCCACCACTTCAATCCTCCATCAAAGGCAAGATCATATAAGAGATACAATGAGGTTCTTAATCAAGTATGGAAGATCTTGGGGGTTGAACAATGTGTTCGGACTTAAAAGGACAAAGGGATGCAGACTCAATATGAAGTGAATAATTTCTCTAGAGTAACTTTTCTCTCAAAGTTGAATTCTTCTCTTACTTTCCATAGCTCGGATTTGGCCCATTTATATCCTTCAAGTTGATAGAAGGGTCGATTTAGAACTTTTCCAATAAATGGAAGGTCAAGGATCATGTATCTCGTGACATGACATGGAAACCTGACACCATTTTTTAATTTTAGGCACAAAACCTGATGTACACAGGTTGTAGTGGTGCAATCTGCATATATGCATGCTATATAATATATAAGGTGCATATATGTGGAAAAATAATGTTTTTAGCTTTGGGATTTGCAAAAACGGGACTTCAAGACTGGATAGGGAAATGGAAAAGGGCCCTCTGTGCAAGTTTGTATAGGGTGAGTAAAATATTTCTATAATTGATGCACCCTAATTTGTGAGGTCATAGGAGTATCTGTAATAGCCTAAATACATTATAATACCCATAAATGGATTAATGGGGACCTAGCTGGAAGAACTAGTTGCTCATTATGATCTACATTGACTTTGTGCACATGGATGCCAATTTGAATTACACTACAGATCCATGTGAAAATATACCAAAAAAATGTTCATGGTCATGAGTAGGCAATACAAATGTGGCTGCATGCCAAAGGATTTCATAGTCACGAACAAAGCCTAGTAAAATCAGTCTCAATATCGATCTGAATATATTTATATACAATGGAGTACAATCTAATCTCCCATGATCACTGAAGTCACATAGGTACTGGTCCAATGCAAGGTAGAAACAACTCAGGAAAGTTGCGACTATAAAATGATTTCTTCAAGTATTATACACAATCCAACAAAGGTGCAAGTCTACATCGTGTGAATAAAGGAGTTCAGGTGAAACACAATGAGACTTTGTTTGATTATCGGTCATTAAGGTATACCGTTAACAAACATGAGACACCCTACCGATAATGAAAGTAGGTATCAAAGAACTGAGTACATTCTTACAAGTTTGAATAAAGGTGTCGGGGTAGAACACTTGAAGAATCCATCGATCATAAGACATTGATGTATTCCTAACTGTCGATGGCGAGAGAACCTACCACTAATGATTGCAATCCTCTAGGTTTATCATAGGACTCTAGGTCTCATCTCCAAAAGATATGAGATGAAGTTGATGGAAGGAGACCCGCAGAAAGGAGAGAATTAAGGAATATCTCATCATTTAGCATGAGCTACAAAGTAGGAGCTTGATGATTTTGGAGGAAATCGGACGAAGAACATGTTCATGAACCAACAACCCTGTGTGTATTTTGTGTGTGCCACATGCAAGTGGTACATGAAAAATACCCTCTGAATAGTAGCCAATAAGAAAAATTGTTGACAAAGGAGAGGAAACCACCAATAAGGCTAATGGAATCCAAGAAACCACATGAATCCCAATGTGTGAATAGATGTCTTTCCATCAAACACAAGGGAATCCACCTAGTCAGCGACCAATGATGAAATGTCCACTGTTGGGTTCAAGGTTACCTATCAATGAGGAAAGTAGGACCATGGTGCGCAATAGGATTACAACTTTATGTAATTCTGAGACACACTGAGGGTATGGTTGACATGCAAAGTCAAGTGTTCTGAGGAATGGACAACATAGGTTGATAAACATCCTTTGAACAAAAGCATGAGACATATGGAGGACTCTGGCAATATAGACTCAATGATGAAACGTTGAGATGGAGGCATCAATCAAGCACTCCATAGGGACTGGAAAAGTAACCAGTCATGGGATTAAACTCTTTGTAACGAGATCAACTTCCTAAGGTCATGCTAAACCCAAAATTTTGATGACAAGTGGACTCAAAAAGTTTGTGCTATGCTCAAAGGTGACACGACTGTTGCGAATATAAGACAATATTCTTTTCTCGCCCACCTTTTTTTGGTTTTTCATAGTCAAATGAATGCTATGATACAGAGGTGGAAATGTGTGTCACAAGTAAACAATCTAGTTCCAATAGTGGAACATACCTATGCTCAATGCAAGGGGGTGCATGTGGGAGACGGACACTGAGGGGTATGTTTCCTTCTGGGTATAGGGTGTCAATATGCAAAGGATAAAAACAAGGATTTGCTTGGTTGAATATGCAAACTGTTGAGGTGAAAGGATTATAACAAAAGAGAGAACCAACAATAGGCTCAATACTACAAGCAAGAGAATGAGATGAAAATACAACTTAATGCCAAAAAATGTCATTTTTCATAATCTTAGTCTACTTGGTTTGAAAAAGGGGTGAACTTGCACCAAATAGACGTCCTTTCAAATCCAATTTATGAGTGTGAAAGAGACAATTTCAATCGAAAATATTTTCTCTTTTTAAACGATTCAGAAAATAGATTAAATCATACTCATTGGGGGGGGGTTCTATGCAGCATGTCATGAGGGAGGCCAAGGCTCTCATGTAGGATTTCTATGAAAGGTCAACAACTAATGAATAGCTAACACAATCTTTGGAAAATAAAAAGTTTTCCAAGTTGAGGAGGATAAAGTGCTTGTGGAGGTTACCTTCTCAACTATATATCAGAGAACATCTCTTACTTGAAAAGTCATAGGAGGATGAATTTGATGCCCCACAAGACCATCCCATTCAAAGGGAACCTCTCCAAGACTTTGATGGAGAGTAATTGGGGAGAGTAAAACTCTCTCTTGTTCAAAAGGTGCAGGACTAGACATGCTAATGACATAGTCGAGAGATGTTTCACTCCTTAAAATAAGAGTGTGGTTGGGTGATGATTGCATCGGGATGAATGTCATGTCAATCAAAGGAGAAATAGAGTGTTGGGAAACCAAATATGACTCGGAACCCATAGGGACCCTAGGAAAGGACCACACTTCTTGTACCACAACCGTAGCAGGGCACAAATGAGTAAGGTGATCTCCTTTGCAAATCCTACAAAGGAACTTGGGCTTACGTCTTATACGTCTAGGATTCTCAACCGTATGAATGCCTTGAGCCTCACACAAAACTTTTGGAAGAATTCTCTTCATGTGATTGGCATATGCTGGTGGTTCATATCCCAAGTGATGCACCGAGGTTGGAGATGTGATGTTAGTATGACTCATGTCGACTAGAGTGGTGCCCCTAGCATGACTTGCGGTGGCTAGTTGTTGGTCTTCGACATGGCTTGCAGAGGTTGTTGACCAATGTCCAACATGACTGGAAATGGTTGGTGATGGGATTCTAGTATGACTTACAGTGATTGGATTGGTGGCGGAGGTTAGTTGTGGCATTTCAAACCAAGGTCTCGGGAAAGATTGGTTTTGAGAAATTGCAGGACATGAAGGATTCTGGTCTACACCCTGTCCCTGTATGGAAAGGTAGTATCCTCTGCCTGATTGATCCATAGAGGTTTTTACAGGCATCATCACTGGATCATATGTCTATGAAGAGCCAAAGGTGAGATAAGAATTATTCAAGGGGGATATATGTTTCCCCCATGTGAAGGGTTTCTGTGAAGGGGGTAGCATGTACCATAAAACTAATCCGCTCTGTATGAAATGCCATAGGACACATGGAGGCCCTCCATGGGAAGAGTGTTCATAGGAACTGGAATGGAGGATGAAGGATACCTTGATGGGGTGTAATAAGTAGAATAACTACTCATTTGAGAATTGGCTCCTAAAAAAGTGAGACTAGGATTAGATCCATAAGAGGGGAGATTCCAACCTCCCATAGTGAGACTTGGTTGAAGGATAATACTCCTCTCAAATGAAGACACATACAATGGAGCCATCGTGCCCCCAGATGAATGTATAGGCATATCAAGAGGGAAATGATTAGAGACCCAGGGCATGGACTGAGTATCATAATTTTACATACCATTATGAAACACAAACGGATTCATCCCCATGAAATGAGTGAATGTCATGGGGGAGGTAGCGGTAAATGAGGGAGCCAAAGGAACTCCACTATCCATAATAATGAAAAATCAAGGTGCAATATAAAATCCTAATGTCAACTAATAATCAAAGAGCACACCAAAATAAAACAAAAGGTCAATATGCACACAAAAGGGATAAAGTGTTTGAAATGGGCCTCCCTCTCTAAAGTAGGTATGTCTCTCCCAAGAGGGGCATGAGACTCCCTACTAAATATTGTAGGTATCAAAATCAGTTATAAGGGCTCTCGTGGGCTTAACAACCAGTCGATCAGATCCCCCCAGAGAGGTAATCCTCCATAAAGGTGGTGTGGTTTCCGACCCTTATCTGACCCAGGGTACCTACAAAATAACCCCTGCAAGTAACCTATGTGGTACGTATGTTAAGCAACTAAGCAACCATGATATAGCGGATGCGCAGGCAAACAATCGTAAGTTAGGTCCACCATATGGGTAGGGTAAAAAGGATTGAAACCTTGAAAGCACCACCTCTAATAGAGGTAAAGGTACTAGCAAGATCCCCATATACGAATAGATCCTCAAAAATATATATGATGCTAATAAGGTATAGGGGCGATATCCCTTCAACCAGCCTCACATGACCTCATGTTTAAATCCAGTGTAGGCGGAGCCTTCTGACATCACCAATTATACAATGGATTTCACCACTTCTTTAGTCATACACATATGTTGAATTAATATCCTTGGAGAAGTTTACTCGCAAAATCCTATTCCAAGGCTCTAAATCCTAAGCTTGTTTGTGCACCCTAGAAAACAAAATTGTTACTAATAAATTTTAAATTATCAAGGTTACTTTTAGTGGCCTTGCTTACTCAAAAAAAAGGTGTGGTTGTGAAACTAATGATTTTATGACTGAGCAAGTAAAATAAATGAATATGACTACAATGCAAAGTCCTAACTTTGATTCCCAATAAATTATATGCTTATCAAAATGCAATTCTCAATTTAATTATGCAATTCCAAATAAGATGTAATCTTTCTTTACAGGTACTAAGATCAATGATAAGGACTCAAAAGATCAAATCCCAACAATGAAAAAATGCCTAATATTTTTTTTATTTTTAATATAAAAGAATGAAAATGCAAGGACTGATCAACAACTTGATATAAAAACTCTATTGTATGTAAACAGAGACAACCAAGTAGGATATCTAGAAACAAATTTTGAGGAAACCATATGAATTTATCTTACTCAAGCATTTTTGAATCTTTCTTGGCTAAGGAAAGATAGTCGGGAATATTACCCTATGTTTATAGCCTCAAAAAGTGTTTCCCATTCCACAAGTATTAATTACAAGGGATTAGGCTGATTTTTTTAAATAAAAGATTGTTGCAAAATATAACGTTTTTATATAATTTTCTAAATATAATAGATTGCAAAAGTAAATGTGGAGACCAAAAGTAAAAATACCAAGTCACATATTAACACAAATGAGACAGAATAACAATCACTTATTTCCTTCCAAGAAATCAAACAAATCATTCTCTTTACAAAAATCCCCAAGGGAGTTTGGACCAAATTCAAACTTAGATATCCCCGATGAAAACCATACAAAAGGACTCTAACAAGAAGTAAAAAATAAACTTTAAAATATGGATCAACTTGCCATAGATTGCTTCGTTCTTGACTCTACACAATATCCTTTATCAATCATGAAATCTAATTCATAAACATACAAGTCTACACAGACTATCAAAGATAGATCAACACCTTTGAAACAAGCATCTAAATGATATGGTTTAGCCTTGAACCTTGTTTTCTACAATAGGACCCTACTATCATAAAAGATAATTATTCTTGTAATGAATTGAAGAATGAATGAAAATCAAACTATCTTAATAAAACTCAAGAGAAAATCTTAGTATCCTTTCTCCTTCTATTCTCCTCTTGTTCTTCCTTCTCATTTGGATTTTATGCATCCCAAATTAGTTGAAGTATTTAAACTATCTCATTTAGTTAAGTTAACTAAAAATCAACTAACTTTTAGTTTAGGGAAAGAATTAATAATAATAATAAGGGTCTTTTATTAAATAATAACTAGTAGGTGGGACCCCTTGTGACTCCCTTTTAATTTCTTAACAAAAATAAACATAACTAGTCAATAAATCAAACACATTCCTTCTTGTGGCTCCCATAATCATTTCCATAATTTGAAAATTAAATATCAATGATATTTCAAATTATATACAAACATATAATATCCAAAATATCCAAAAATAGTTTAGTGTCCAAAACCTTCAGCAGTCCACTATCCTCAATAAAACAATAATAAAACATAATCAAAAACTGAATTTTCCACTTTGAGAGACAATTTTTCATTCGTTGTTGCTATCCCCTTTTGACTTCCCTGAATTAGCCTTAGGCTGGAGGATTGATCTCATTGATGACATGGGAACAATCATCTCTCAAGTGCATCTAGGATGATATTGACTTGGATGAATCACTTGAAGGAGAGGAGGGGGAAGCAACAACGTTTCCTTTGTTATGCATGTGGTGGGCTTTGGTTTTGAGTCTTTTTCTTGTGTAGGAGGACTATACAGGTGAGTTTGCAGGGGAAATCTGGACATTTGGGATAACAGGTGGAGGAGGAGTAGGTAAATAAAAATTTGGCCAGCCACGATGGTGGGAGACTATTGGGTGAACAATCTCCTGCCATCAATCATTCTCGAGAACTTCAGGTTGCAAAGAAACATGAGGGGGTACAAGGATACCGAGGACATGCTGGGACTGGAAGGGAGGCCTCTCTGTTCTAGTTTGGACTACCCATTGTCCAATCCAATTGAAAAAACCATCTTAAAAGAATTGTTTTAACTCTTTAGGATTGACATCGAAATGTATTGAGAATCTAGGCCTTCTAGGCCGTCTGTTCTATTTCCCTCTACTCCTATTATTTCGGCCATGATTTCCTCTGTTGAAGAAGCTCATCCTATATGCAGAAATTATTAGCAAATGGCTTCTTAAACATACCATACGTGACATTCTCTTAATATGAAACAAAGCTTGTCTCATCAATCACATCATACCCATACAATCCAATCCATAAAATTCATTTAATAATTGTCAATGAGAAAGAGGTGAATTAGGGTTCAGGGATATCTGAGGGGATTGCATTGAGTGAAAAAGTGAGAAAATGAAAGGGAGTAAGAACACGATTACTTCTCAAAAATTCATTAAACAATTGACTTTGCAACAATAATCAAAACATATCAGTTTTCATCTATCTCTGTGTTATTTTTTAATCGTTGGCATACAAAGATTTAATTTAATTTTAATGAACATGGAGTGCAAAATGAATTTGGGATAGTGAGGGGATTTGTAATGAGATAAAAAGTGAGAAAATAAAAGGGAATTAGATGGATACTGTTCATAAAATAAATTAAATCAATCAACTATCATAACTATGTTTCAAATTTAATCCAAAAAACATCCACTTCCAAGACCAAAACATTCATTATTCCTCAATTGTATACAAATTGCTTGATGTCTCCATGATAATTAAATTTCCTAGAAATCCTTAATTTATAACAGTCTATTCATTTATAACTTATGAAAACATTTTCCATTCAACAATAGTGTATATACTAATGTTGATCTCTTCTTTTTAAAATAAACAAACAATGCACAACAATACCTGTTAGATTATGCCCAACATTTATCTTTGATAATCAATAATACACCATGATAAACAATCAAAAGTCACTATGTTATAATCAACAATCAAGACCGATTTAGTATACATAGGTTCCGTCTCAATCATAGAAAAAATTAATAGCATGCCTAAGGGACCAATCATAACATAAGGTCTTCAATCATATAATCGATACAATCTTGAATTGACAACAACAACTAACCCCAAAACAAAATGGAACCCCAAGCTTTCCTTCTATGTGCATCAACATATATAAACTTCTTTTAAAAAAAAATGATAGTCTGCATGATGATTCCCATAGAACCATATCATATATGAAGCGAAGAGAACTAAATTGACACACATGCACCTCTTTTAACTTTCTAGAACCCTGATCGGGCTTGGTAAAAATCACACATGTGTCTTCTAATTTTTAAATACAATCGAGATAATGTCGGGATTAAGCACATTAATCAAGACCATAAACAATATAAGGATATATCTCAGTTGTAATAACTTATTCATTCTTTGTTCGAACAATTCATCACAAAGAGGACACACGGTGGTTTGAATGAGAGGAGGGAGCCAGTGTCTTTAACATTTCCACCATTCATTAAAATCATAACCCAAAACTTAAAAAAACCCAGAAGGTGCCCGAGAAGGTAGAGACAAGTTAGAGTCCAAGTCGATCTCTTTAAAAAGTTAATGCAGAGGGAAACAAAAGCCTATTTGTCTTTTTTATTTTTAAAACACAGAGACCTCATGGTCTTCCATATACTTATATCCATTTTACCATCGATTAACAACCATAGGATACAATGTAATTTTGAAAATAGAGAGCCATGCTCTCTAAAAAAAATGCAGTCTTTCATCTTATAACTCCAAGCCTTTGAGAGAATCATAAGTGAATGCCCGAGGAGAGAATAAGGAAATTCGATTAAATCAACCCAGTTACACATATGTGCTTCTAACACTTTGCAGAGATGAACGAGGGTTAACTTAAATAGTGGAGGGTTCCAAAAAAAGAGAGAGATAAGGTCTCTTTCCAGCACACCGGGAGGTTGAACAAGTTCTGAAAACAAACGACAGTGAGGACACATACATTCATCATTATAGAAGGGATGAGAGGAGTGGTGTGTGGAAACTCTTCGCAATACATATACATGAATGTATTAACATTCAGGGCTGACGAAGACTAGACTTTTGGAAATATTTCGGCGAAAAGACAATAAGGAACGAGCCATTAACAAGAGTTCATGGTTTAGATAGAAAAATTTGCCAATAGTCGACAATTTCTATGGAACTGGATAAAGATTATGACAACAACCGAGAGGGAAACGAGTTGAGAGTTACTGAAATACAACCGGTGGTAAAACCTTTCCACCATAAAACATAGAGCTCATTGCACCACTGTCACATTATTCCATAGAGAACCATCATAAAAACCGAACAAACTGAGAAAATAATCAATGCAAAACCTTTATCATCAATAATACCAACATTTCACAGTCATCACAGAGATCCATAACACCATATTTACACATAGTCTAAAAACTCAATAAAACACAGAATCCATGCATTCCTGATCTTCCATTTGATTCATAGTATAGAGAGTCCATCATGGATGGAGAACAAAGATCCATACCTATGAGAAAATAACTTAAATGGTGAGTTGGCCGAGTTTTCCCTTCCAAACCTGAAAACACAAAGTTCCACAACCAACAGATCAACAATGCAATGATGCAAAAATCCTAGGGTGATGGGCGATAAGGAGGTTTGGAGTGACATGTAGTAAATTCACGTCTCTTCCTTACCTAGCATCATTCAATTTCCATGTACGATCCAACCCACTAACGTAACATTCACCACTCATATCAAACCATAACCAATGCCAAACTTAAATGCAATATCCATCGTAAGATCCGATACCATATCTATTGTATAGTGCATCACCTGATATATATCACATCTATACACTAACCTCTTTCCATAACTCCATACGACACTCATATATCAACGTTATGATATGTGCCTCCAAAACATTGCATAGTCCTATAACCAAACACATAATATAATAGCTAGGTCGACCATTGTCACAAGGTCTATACATAATCCTTTTTCCGTAGCTTTATTTGAAGTTTACATGTAGTTTTTTTACCATAGCTCTAGAACCTTTCCATAGTTCCCTTTCTTTCATTTTTAGCTAGCTCCCATTTAATTTATTTTTTGCATAATCATGTATGGATAACTAATCAATGTATGCACTAGTAATCAAGGTTATAAAATAACATAACAAGGCACCTGTAAACAACATGATCCTCATACCCATGGAATTGTTCTGTGTCGCAAGTAAATACCAACAACATTCAACCATAATGCATTAACCACTCATTATCACATCAAATGAAACCAAGACTACATCATAAAAAATGTAGGACTGTGTAGGAAACATCATAACAACAACAACTTATGAACGTAACATGTCTATCCTTGGTTCTCTAGTCTACAATGGGGTCCCACCTACTAGTATTATATTATTATCATAATTAAATAATAGCGCTTTAGCAATCCTTTGCGTGAGGAATTCATCGTTGCGATTTTAATCGTCAACAAACTGATGACTCCATAGGGAAATCTATTTCCAATAGATTAAGAACTCAGAATGTCTATTTTTGTAGACCATGCAACATCATATCAAGAAGATATATATTCGGATGATTATGCAACATGGGGAAGTGAGTGGATTTAAGGGAAAAATGACCGAGAATTTGGGAATAACTCATGGAAAGTGTTAAGTATGAGGGGGTTTAACCCTCTAAGCATAATCATTCAACTAATCATAGTAAAGTGTTATTGACTTGAAGGATAAATTTTTTCTTCTGAAATGCTCTTTTGAATATTGAAATGGATGGAAGAAAAGGAAAACAGAAGAGGGGTAAAACCAACTATCTTATAAAAAAACAGTTGAAGCATATAACAATTTCAATGATGCTTTCAAGGGGAACATCATGAAATTTGTGTAACTTGATTGTTATTGATTAACAATACTTTGCAGAATATCGTCGTTGTGGGAAAAATGATCCAACATTTTATTTTGAAAAGAAATGAAGTAAAAAAGAAACAAAATAGAAAGAAATGTCATAGCAAAAATGAAACGACATAATTGAAATAAGCAAAAATGAAATGACATAATGTAAAACCAGAAATGTAAAATCGAAGAAATTAAAACTACTATAATACAAAAAACATCCATAGAGTGTTAAAATTTTCAAGTTGGTTCCATGTAATTTTTTAAGTGGGAACCGTTAGTGCTATAGGAAAACAACCTCTCTTGTAAGTCCTTTAGGATGTAAGAATTTGCGCCCGGGAAAAAAACAATCTTAAAAGGACCCAACCATAATTTTTGGAACTTCAAATGCCTTCCTCTATCAACATGAGCTGAATCCCACAACAATACTTTCTCATTAACTTTAAATTTGACAACCTTGACACTTTTGTTGAAATATCTTTTAATAGTCTATTTTCTTCTCTTTATATTATCTAATGAAAACGTCCTTTGCTCCTCTAAAGCCAAAAGTGCATTCATTCTTTGAGAAAAATTAGAAGAGTTTAACTCTTCAACCTGTAGCATTAGCCTTAAGAAGGAAAGTTCCATCTTAATAGGCAGAATGGCTTCTTGTCCATAAACAATCTAGAAAGGAGTGAAACCAATGCTTACCTTGGTGGTAGTGTGATCTTCCCAAAGGACGTAAGTGAGGAGAGTGTGCCATTTTCGAGGATTATATTCAATGAGCTAATTGATAATTATTACCGGATTCTTATTGGTAGACTCGGCCATTACCTTGGGGATAATAAGCTGATGAGGTAAAATGGTTAACCCACAACTTATCTAAAAATTGGGTCAGCTTAGCAGAAATAAAAGTGGGACCATTTTCTGTAATAATTTCTAAAGGAAGACCAAATCTGGAAAAAATATTAGTTTCAAGGAAATAAATCACCTACTCATCCTACGAATTCTTAAGTAGGACAACTTCAGTCCATTTCGTAAAATAGTTTGTGGCTGTCAAGATAAAGACTTTCCCTGTAGAAGATGAAGGATTAATAGGAACAATAAAATCCAAACCCCATTTTGAAAAAGGAAAGTCAGGGAGGACATGTTGTAAAGGCATAACTGAAAGGAATTCTTTCCCAACAAACTTATGGAATTTGTCACAAGATCTTGCAAAAACATAAGAATCACAAAAGATTGAAGGCCAATAGTATCCTTTCCTGATAATCTTAAAATCAGTGGTTTTAGTAGAAAAGTGACCTCCTACATGAATAACAGAATTTGAAGAACCAGGAATCTCTTATAACAACTTATGTGCATCCTCATTGTTCACACATCGAAGTAACATACCATTGACAAATATCCTAAACAAGAAGTCTCCTATGATGATGTATCTAGCAAATTCGAGATGAAGCCTTCTTCTTTGATGGGTATCTAAGTTATCTAGACATCCTTGATTTTGCAAGTAATAAACTAGATATTTATACCAAGGATGTTCAGACACAGGAAGGATTTGATTGTCAATGTAGAATAGTGTTGATAGAGAGATATCTTGCTCATCAATCTCTTCACTTGTTTCAACATGTTGAGCTAAGTCAAGGGCTAAGTCACATCTCTTGATGGTTTTAGAAGTCACGATAGTTAAATCATGCTCCTGGATCTTGGCAAGCCAATGTGCAAGCTTCCCTGAAATATAAGTTTGTGAGAGCAAAAACTTGACAACATGTAAATGGACTTTTACCAGCATGTGCTTACCTAAGATGAAATAGTGAATTTTTTCAACAACTTTAACAAGAGAGAAAGCATGATTTTCAATAAAACAATATTTAAACTCATCATCCGACAAACTGTGACTCATCTAAGCCAATGGTTTTTCATTACCTTGGTCATCACATTGCATGAGGATAGAAAAAACTTCTTCCTCTATGGCATTAGTATATATCATAAACTCTTTCTCAAAATCTAGCTTCGCCAAAACCGGTGTGGAACTGGTTGCTTTCTTGATCCCTACAAAATCATTTTCAGCATCATATGTATAAGAAAAGGAATGATATTGCTTAAGAATATTATGAATTGGTTTTACCATCACCGCAAAATCAAGAACGAACCTACGGACAAAGTTAATAACCCATATAAAGGCTTGAACCTCCTTCTTGGAAGTAGGAGAAGGAAGGCTTAGGATAGCAACAATCTTTTCAGGATCTATGTTTATTACTAAATCAGAGACTGTGTCCAAGGAGATTTCCCTTGGTAATGCTGAAAATAGACTTAGAAGGATTTAGAGAAATGCCAAATTTCCTGCATCACATGAGAACCTTTTTAAGAAGACCAAAATGATATGATCGATTTTTAGAATACATAGTTAAGTCATCAAGATAAATGTGAATAGTTTTTACAATTAAATCATCAAAAGCTATTTGCATAGATATTTGAAAAGTGGCACCTACATTAGATAAGACAAAAGGCATAGGTTCATAAGCAAAAGTTCCCCAACTAGTAATAAAAGTGGTTTTATACTTATCTATCCCTTTTACCTTGATTTGATTGTAACCAGAAAAATCATCAAGTAAGGACATCATTTGTGACCCTGCAACTTGATGCAAAATCATTTCCATATTAGGGAGAGAAAAGTGATCTTTTATTCTATCCCTATTCAATGCGTGAAAATCCATGCATAATCTGATTTGACCAATTGTTTTCCGAAAGGGAACCAAATTGGAAATCCACTCAGAATACTTAACCGTGAAAATTATCCTAGACTTCAAGAGTTTTTCCAACTCCTTTCAAATAGTTGATTCCAGTGCACTATTAATGGATTTTTGTTTTTTCCTAACTATTTTTATACCCTCCTTGATAGGAATGGCATGTTGTATAAGAGAAGGATCAAAACCACGAAGCTCCTCATAAGACCAAGAGAAAACATCCTAAAATTTGCTAAGCAACTCAATGAACTTCAATTTTTCTTCATCAGAACATTGGGCACATATTTTAACATTCTTTGGTGACTTGAGTGTTCCAATTTTCAAGGAAATGGTTTCACCCACTTTCCTTTTCAACTCCTCTTCTTTATGTTTTTCTTTTTTTCCTACATCACTTGATGAAAATGAACTTTCTAGAGAACTCAAGCCATTAGGAATTTTGTTATCTTCCATTGATATAATTTCCTTAGGATTATAAGGTTCATTTTGAATGAAAGAACACATGCTCTCATCACTAGGGAATACTTACCATGACTCTACATTGTCAGGTATGTGCAGATGATACAGATATTGAAAGGTACAATCAGGTCTTTTTGGCAGAAGTTGTTGAGTAGGAGAGGATGCAAAAACTATTATCCTATTAACCATTGAGTTCAATTTCCTTTTAACATGAGTACTGTTGAAATATAGTAAGTTCGAGATAAGTTCCCAAATAGTTTGGTATAACGTTTCATTAACTTGTTTCTAGGAGAGTATGTCTTATGTACAAGGTTTACAACAAGTTTTGAATCCCCAAAAACTATAAGGTGAGCACAACCTAGATTATAGGCATTTTCAATGCCTAGCAGTAATGCTTCAAATTCAGTGACATTGTTTGTGCAAGCAAACTCTAACCTATAGGAAAAGTTATGAATTTTACCCAGAGGAGAGTACAAGATAATACCAGCTTGGTTTCCTTCATTGGAGCATTAACTATCAAAGTGAATATGCCACATCCCATCCTCTAAGTCGATTTGTTCCAAGGTAGTGTTGTCCTCATATGAAAATATGGAATACACTCCTAGGTCCTCAATATAATTCACGTTAGGTTGTGGGACGCTTTCTATGTAAGGTGAAATTCTCCCCTCCCTTAGGACTATGATGTTTTTACCATTCTGAGGAACGGATAAGTGTGTATCATCGAGTGAGAGGTATCCACTCATCAAATATTTCCAATCTCTTCCTAAGATGATCAATTAATTATTCACTGGCATATCAATTACCTAAATATTAAGGGTTGTCCTTATTTCAGGATGCGCACACAAAACCAAGGTCACGTCTTTGATTTCACCTATGTTCATTTGTTGTAAACTATTATAAGAGAGCATGCTTATACAGTTTTGTTTTTGTTCAAGACAAGCCTAGCTCTTCCATAATAATCTTCGGCATTACACTTCAGCCCGAACTGTCATCAAAGAGACAACAATGGGCAATTTTGTCCATAATCTTTACAGAAATAAAAAATGTTTTTTTTTTTGCAGGGTGTCTAAAGTTATGTACACCCACTTTATTTATAGTTGAATCCTTTTCATCTACCTCTTCAGAGAGGTTGGCTACAATGGAAACTTTTTCTTCCATAAAAAATTTCAAATATTTTGTTGCTCAGGGACAACAACCATGTCCAGAAGGGTAGCATCATCTTTAATATTGAAAAATTGATTGAGAATGTTGTATTTGTAAGAGGCAATATGGGAGGTAGTTCCTTGACTGTCAGGATATTTAGACACTTGAACATTAGAATCTAGTTAAGATGATCTTGGGCTTGAGAAAGTGCGAGGAAGATCATATTTATCCTTTGGAGCATAGAATTTATGCCTATTATTTATAACATCCTCTGTCTCTGCAAAGTCTAGGAAAATGATAGTATTTTCAGGTCTTTTACCAAAGATTTTATCTCTAGCACTCTTTTTACCTCACAAGTGATTTCCTCATGGTGTTCCTCACAAAATCTACACCAGCTACGAGGCATGATTGCTTTAGGCTGAAAATTGTTTTCATTAGGATTCCTAAAGGGTGGTGAAGAATAAGATGAATCCCTAGCGATAAGTGAAGGGACATTTCCTTTTTTCTCATACCCTATCATTTGATTATTCATTTCTTGTACAAGTTGTAAGAGGGCAGACATGTCTATCTGTTTAACTGAATCTCCCTTAGGAAGAAATGTTCTTCCAAGTTGTTCTTCATACTCTAAACAAGTATGTAGAGCAGAACCAAGGTTATCAATGGCCTTTTATTCAAGCCTATGATGGTAGGGGGAACATAAAGCATTATATAAATGCATGAAAGAATATTGGTTCTGAGGGAAAATGAGTTCATGGATTTGGTTATACAATTTGGTAAAATGCAACTTGAAAGACTTGATAGTTTCAACATCCTTATAAGCAATGTTATTGTATTCCTGTAACTACTCGATTAGGATTTTGGACTACCCATAAGTAGACTTGAACCAATACACTAACTCCTCCCAAGTAGAAATAATCTTGGGAGGAAAGTCAAATAAATCAGTTTCGGGCTTTCCTTCCAGAGAATTAACAAATAAGCGCATACAAGTGTCGTTATGTTGTGATAGGCATTAGAAAATTCCACTAAGTGTTTGTTCATAGTGAATGTGTTATTCCCTAAAAACCTAGGGATATTCTCTTTGAATTTAGGAAGTGGATGAGTAGCAGGTGCTAAATTAAGAGTAGAGGAAACATGCCATAGAGTAGTTGTAGCATCTTCTTCAAACTAAAAAATCCCATACTTTTTAATGACTTTGGTGGGGTTTGTAGTAGATTGGAAAGGAACTTGGTGACTATATAAGCTACCAATCATTGACGAGGATGAAGGTTGAGATGAAGAAGAACCTCTAGTGCCACCAGAGTGACTAGTAGATGCCATCTTGTGAACAATAAGTAAGGGAGAAAAATATGAACTGGCTAAATCAGACAAAGTTCTCCTTAGAGTACTTTGTTGGGTTGACAAAACAACGTTTCTTCTTCCTATTTCAACAATAGGATTAATTTTCAGTGATAAACCTCTTCTTCTCATAGAGATGTGAGGGTCTAAGGACATGAAAAGAAGATCAAAATTGTAGGAAAAAGAAAGCTATGGATGATTCCTAGGTTGTCTTTGCCTAGCTTCCCAACGTTCTTGGACACTTATGTCTTGTTCAATTGTTTCCCATGAGAATTCAAGCTCAACCTGGGTATTAGCAGTCTCTAAGATGGTATTAAACAAGGTTAAAGGAATGTTGATCTGATCTTTAAGACCGAGCTCAATATTGGGTTTCCTTGCAACAAGTTCAGTCATGAAGAAAAGAAACAATCAAAGGATCAATATCATAAATATAAATATTTTCAATGATAATCAAGCATAAAATCAACCAAAGAGATATGGAATATCTCCCTAGTATGGTCACCAAATAAATGTTGAGGAAAAGATATCAATTTATCTTACTCAAGAATTTTTGAATCTTGCTTGGCTAAGGCAAGATAGCCAAGAATATTACCCTATGTTTATAGCCTCAAAAAGTGTTTCCCAATCCACGAGTATTAATTACAAGGGCTTAGGATGATTTTTTTAAATAAAATATTGTTGCAAAATATAACATTTTTATATAATTTTTTGAATATAACACATAGCAAAAGTAACTATGGAGACCAAAAGTAAAAATACCAAGTCACATATTAACACACATGAGACAGAATATCAATCGCTTATTTCATTCCAAGAAATCAAAAGAATTATTCTCTTTACAAAAATCCCTGAGGGATTTTGGACCAAGGTCAAACTTAGATATCCTCGATGAAAACCATACAAAAGGACTCTGACAAGAAGTAAAAACTGAACTTTAAAACTTGGATCAGTTTTCCATAGACTGCTTCCCACTTGACTCTACACAATATA
Organism: Picea glauca; assembly: GCA_000966675.3. Classification (NCBI taxonomy): domain Eukaryota; kingdom Viridiplantae; phylum Streptophyta; class Pinopsida; order Pinales; family Pinaceae; genus Picea; species Picea glauca. The sequence continues at coordinate 146,523 of JZKD02S2356545.1, read as the reverse complement.
CTTTATCAGTCATGAAATCTAATTCATAAATAGACAAGTCTATACAGACTATCAAAGATAGATCAACACCTATGAAATAATCATTTGAATGATATGGTTCAGCCTTGAACCTTGCTGTCTATAATAAGACCCTTCTATCATAAAAGAGAATTAGGCTTTTAATGAATTGAAGACTGAATGAAAACTAAACTATCTCAATAAAACTCAAGAGCAAACCTTAGTATGCTTTCTCCTTCTATTCTCCTCTTGTTCTTCCTTCTCATTTGGATTTTATTCATTCTAAATTAGTTGAAGTAGTTCAACTACCTCATTTAGTTAGTTAACTAAAACTCAACTAACTTTTAGTTTAGGGGAAGAATTAATAATAATATTAATAATAAGGGTATTTTATTAAATAATAACTAGTAGGTGGGACCTCTTGTGACTCCCTTTTAATTTCTTAACAAAAATAAACATAACTAGTCAATCAATCAAACACATCCCTTCTTGTGGCTCCCATAATCATTTCCATAATTTTAAAATTAAATATCAATGATATTTCAAATTATATCCAAACACATAATATCCAAAATATCCAAAAATAGTTTTTTGTCCACGACCTTCAACAATACATTGTCCTCAATAAAAAAATAATAAAACATAATCAAAAACCATATTTTCCACTTTGAGAGGAATTTTTTCCTTTGTTGTTGCTATCCCCTTTTGACTTCCCTGAATTAGCCTTAGGCTGTGTAGAGCCTTGAGGCTTGATCTCACTGATTACATGGGAACAATCATCTCTCAAGTGCATCCATGATGATACGAACTTGGCTGAATCACTTGAAGGAGAGGAGGGGGAAACAACAAATTTTCCTTTGTCATGCATGTGGTGGGATTCATTTTTGAGTCTTTTTCTTGCATGGGAGGATTGTCCAGGTGAGTGTGTAGGAGAAATATGGACATTTGGGTTAAAATGTGGAGGAGGAGAAGGTGAAGACAAATTTGGCTAGCCACGATGGTGGGAGATTGTTGGGTGAACAATATCATGCCATCCATCATTCTCAGGAAATTCAGGTTGTAAAGAAACATGAGGGGGTACATAGATACCAGGGGCATGTTGGGGCTAGAAGGGAGGCCTCTCTGGTCTAGGCTGGACTACCCCTTCTCCAATCCAATTGAAAAATCCAACTTGAAAGAGTTGGTTTAACTCTTTAGGATATACATCAAAATGTATTGAGAATCTAGGCCTTCTAGGCCCTCTGTTCCAATTCCCTCTTTCCCTATTATTTTTTCCATGACTTCCTCTTCTGAAGAAGATCATCCTGTATGCCACAATTATTAACAACTAGCTTCTTAAACAGACCATGCATAACATTCTCTTAATATGAAACAAAGTTTGGCTCATCAATCACATCAGACTCATGCAATCCAATCCATAAAATTCATTTAATAATTGTCAATGAGTAGGGGGTGAATTAGGGTTCAACAATATATGAGGGGATTGTATTGAGCAAAAAAAGTGAGAAAATAAAAGAGAGTAAGAACATGATTACTGCTCAAAAATTCATTAAACAATTGACTATGCAATAATAATCAAAACATATCAGTTGTCATCTATCTCTGTGTTATTTTTTAATCATCGTCATATAGAGATTTATTTTAATTTTAATGAGCAGGGAGTGTAAAATGAATTTGGGATCGTGATGGGATTTGTAATAAGAGAAAAAGTGAGAAAATTAAACGGAATTAGATGGATATTGTTCATAAAATAAATTAAATCAATCAACTAACATAACTTTGTTTCGAATTTAATCCAAAAAGCATCCACTTCCAAGACCAAAACGTTCACTATTCCTCAATTGTATACAAACTATTTGTTTTCTGAGGGTGAAATCATGAAGGTGGGTTACACTTTTGTTTGTTTTATGACAAAAAAAACTGTATTTTCACAAGTTATTCAACTTCCGACATATAAAAGTATTTTTTTTATTTAGAATTT
>JZKD02S2356545.1:127098-144535 GCA_000966675.3 Picea glauca | reverse complement strand
TATCATATTAAATGTGAAAGAGAGATTACAACCATGGCCTTGATGTCGTAAGGTCCCTTCCAACTATCCTTTGTTCCCCACACACTTTCACTCCAAGAATTCTGAGAGCACAGATATAATAATATTCACAATCTATCTTGACAAAGGCAAAACTCAAAACCACTCTAACCAAGCCAATAATTCCAGGCCAAATCCAACTTAGCCAATCCCAAAAGCTCCCAAGCTAACTTTCTCCATGAGAGATCCTCTCCTTTTATAAGTTGAAGAGGATAAGGTGAGGAGGTTAGGATGATCCCACTAAATCATGAAAGCGAGTAAGATCCAATCCATTCGGATGCCACCTCACCATGGAAGTTTCTCCTTCTAGAAGATTCGAGAAAACACTCATTTTTCCCACATGTAAGCATTCTCGCACCCTGCCTATAGAGAAACCTGTGAACCTCTCACAACCCAGTTATGGTGCAACCTGTGAGAATCAGGCATTCTCGCACCCTGCCTATATAGAAACCTGTGAACTTCCTTTTTTATAGGGATTTTACAAATGAAAATGCAACTTCTTTTCTCGGGAAAAGTTCTTCTCTCTTCTTTTTTTAGGAACTCAGGCCACTGACCCCTCTGAAGGAAACAGATAGGTTTACATCATTAATGGTCATAGGGATGATGAAAATAATGGGTAACAAAGAGCCTCCCAAAGTATGAAGTTAGAACAGAGTGATAACTGAAATACTTTGTCGAGTGTGTGTAGGGAACAAGGAACAATCGGTCGGAAACCTACCAACAAACAAGGAAATATAGTACAATAATATATCATCACTGAGGTAGGAATTCCCATACTTATAATACAAATGAATCAAAGCATAAATGTCGACATGCAAAGATCCATGTCAAGTAAGACAAGTCATGGCCACCAAACATACACTATGGATCCATGCCAATATGACTCAAATCTGAACATAGCCACCAAAAATACACTATGGATCTATGTGTTAAAGAATCAAATTTGAGCATAGCCACCAGACATACAATGTGGATCTATGTAACAGTACACTGAATATACTCCAATGCAACCTGGATCTGTCAAAAAATATCCAGGGTCTTCATGTCCACCACTCTATAGTATGAATCTAACCATGTGAATACATGTATCGAAGTCGAACATGGTAGAAACCACTTGATTACCGATCATTAGTGTATACCATTAACAAGTGCGAGGGAAATCACCACTAATTTCAATGAATCCCAAGGTACACTAGTACAATCCAACGGATGTGAATTAATGAGTTGAAGCCAAACACTCAACGGAATCTCCCGATCAGGGGTCAATAATGAAAACCCATTGTCGAAAGAGAGGAAACCTGCCATTGAGGAATTCAAGTTCCAAGGTACCAATTAGTTTCTAAGTCTAATTCCTGGATAACAAGTTGAAGTCGACAGGAAAAGACTCGTCACAGGAGGGCCTTAATGTATCCCTCATCAATGACATGAAACAAGTAACAAGATTTGATGTAGGTTAGAATAACAAGTGATTTAGGACTGACTCAGGGATGGATGACGCAATAGAAGGCTTAAGGACTGCATAAATGGCCAACGCAATAGAAGGCTTTCCGGGTTGAACTTCTCTTTGAACATATTGACCACAGGACAACTTTCTTGGAAACAATGACTCAAAAACAGGAATCACAGATCGATTTGTAATCTTATAAAGGAGTATGATCAGGAGACAAGTGGATTTTCCAACCTAGACACAAAGCGAGTGAAAGGGTGTCATGTTCAAAAGTGACTCTTCCACAGAATACAGGTTTAGATACATTTCTTTCCCAATTTTTCCCCCACCATTTCTGGCGAGTACCTCTTTATTTTTACACAAGCTTAAGGAGGATAACATATGCTTGAAATGTAAGCTCATCCTTCAGATGAGTCCCTCGGAGTATGTTTAATGAACCCTAAGAAGGAGTGGTTTGGTCCCATATGGGCCTTTCAATGTTTGTTTTGTGATTCCAAAGAAAGAAAACTCAGGGGTTTTTCATGTTTTGAGAGTCTGAAAAGCACTTAAAGAGAACTCTCCCAGTTCATTTTTCATAAATTAGTTTGATGAGACTGAAAAAGAGATAAATTGTCGCTCAACAGATGTTTTCTTCAAATACTTTAACAAGCATGAAAAGAACAAGGTCACTCGGCAATCTTTTCATGTTTAGAGAGTCTGAAAAGAGCTTAAAGGGAACTCCAGTGGGTTCCTTTTTCATATAACCTTTACGAGTCCGAAAAAGTGATAAAGTATAATCAGTTTCATTCTCACGTATCTACAAGCACGAGAAAGAACAAATACTAAGATCGGTAACTTATTCTCATGTATTTACGAGCATGAGAAAGAACAAAGACTAAGCTCGGGATTGTTTTCATTTTTACGCAAGCATTAAAACAAAACAAAACTATGCTTGGAATAGATTTTAATTTTTACACAAGCTTAAAAACTAAATGGAAGTATGCTTGGACCTGGTTTCATTTTTAGACAAGCTTGAACCAGAGGAAACTATGCTTGAGGTAGGTGGTTTCATTTTTACACAAGCTTGAACCATAGAAAACTATGCATGCAACTTCCCAACGCATGGTTGGTACTTAGCCCCCAGCTTAAGAATCTAGTGGCTCAAACTTCAACATGAAGTCCAGAGGCTGTAAGCAAATGCCCCCCAAGCTTCGTTTCATCCAACTGCAAAGGAGAATGAAATGAAGCTTCAAATACTAAATGAAGGACTTGACTCAAATAGAGAGCAGGAAAACTATTTCATTTTTTAACAAGCTTGACATAGAAACAAGAATTATGCTCGTAACCTCTGTTTCATTTTTTAACAAGGCTGCCACAGAGACGCAAAAACTATCCTCATAACTAGTTTCATTTTTTAATGAGTTTGAAATCAGAAAACCATGCTCAAGGATGGTTTCATTTTTTAATGAGCTTGAAATCACAAAATCATGCTCAAAGACCTCTGTTTTATTTTTTAATGAGGTTGCCTCAGAGACGCAAAAAATATCCTCGGAGTCTCTCTTCTTGATCATGGATTCCAAGAGGACAATTATCTAGAATGATACCATGTCAAGGGACAAAACTCGATCATGGCTTCCAAGAGGTCTTCACTAGAAGGAAGAAACACACTCTAAGAGGACACCATGTCAAGGGTCACGACAGGAGTAAAGAGATGAGGCTCTAACAACTCTATCGAAGAGATCACCATGTCAACTACTGGATCTAAATCATCGGAAGTTGAATTCATGGGAGACAACACCACATAATTGACCTGTGGTGGGGGCAATACCATCTGCATATAATAACCGTTCAGGGAGGCAATCCAGGTGGGATCAATGAATGAAAGTTGATCAACAGTCACAACTCATCCATCGTGAGGGAAAGATATCACACGAAAAAGAGTAGACACAATAGCTTTCATGGCATAGACATAATCTCACCCAAGGATTAAAGAAAAATCCAAGGGGTCTTGGACTACCATGATATCAATAAAGACAGTTTTCCCTCCCAAAGTTAAAGGAAACTAGGGAAGGGTCCATAAAGGTTTTCTGGTTCTTCGGTTAAAAGATAACAGATTTTGTGTAACCGGTGCAAGTGAAGGATATCCCAAAGCTTGCCAAGAAATAGAGGACAAAATACTAATAAACAAACCTTCATCTATCAACATCTAAGGAACGTCGCGACCACAAACATACACTGTAATCTGGAAAGGAATGTGAGAGGGAAGGCAAGGTCCAGTTAGCACACCCTAATTAAAAAGGATGGCCTCATTACTTGGAGGGGGTTTCACGGGAGAAAGAGGAACACCCCTCGACATGGCAGAGTCTGTATCAACGAGAAAAACGTTGGCAATGTCGGGTTTACTCTCGAGCGGAAGAGTAGGATCGATCGATGATGGGATCGAATAGACCATGCAGGAACTCTTCAGAGGAAGAGTGGGATTGACCAATGATGGGATCAAATCAACTACTTTGGCACTCTTCGGATGAAGGGTGGGACTGACTGAGGAAGGGACTAGATCAATCACTTTAGCACTCATCAAAAGAGGAGTGGGATCGATCGATGACAGAACCAGATCGACCACTTGGGTTGCATTCTCCAAGGGGAGAATGGGGTCGACAGGTGGAAACGGATCGACCACTTGAATGAATCTCTCTAACGGGAGAGTGGTATCAATCGATGATGGGATCGGATCGACCACTTTAGTTTCACTCTCTGAGGGGAGAGTGGGATTGACCGAGGATGGTATCGGATCAACCACTTTGTCAACTGGTTCAACTAAGGATGTGACCAGATTGGCAACATGATAAACCGGATTGACCGGTAAAGGGACTAGAGTGATCATTCCATCAACTATAGGGGGGTCAAGAGTAAGCTTGTGATAAGTAGCTGGAAGTTGAGGCTGTGAAACAGTCATATCTTCCAGCAATTTTGAGGCTTCACCCATATGAGGGCAAAGGTGAGTGAGATGACTCCCTTTGCATAGCATGCATGGGAACTTGAATCTACTTTTCTTCTTCCCAATGGTATCTTGACTATTTGACGGGGGGTCATCAACATGTTGTTCAGAGGTCGACGACGTGGACTGGAAAGGTTATGCAAACCATGCTTCTATTACCTTGGATAGACCAGGGAAATCCTTAAGAAGATGGTTACCCTTACAAAGCCTGCAAGGGTACTTGGGCTTACGGGTTGTTTGGGTGATCCTGACATCATCAACACTCCCAGCACAATTAACAGTAACTGGTTGTTTTCCAACATGTTTGACAATGGTTGGAAGCTTTGACCCTTGTTTATATTTCTTCTTCTTAATCTTCTTTTTCTTCTTCTTCTTATTCACTGAGTTACTAGCTTCAGAACTTTCACTCGATGAAGAATATGAAATGGAAGGCAACCTTGCAAGTGAAGAAGGTGAAGGAGACCTTACTAGTGAAGACGGTGAAGGATCAACATGAAGTTGATGTTCTTGGGGGGAAGTGTTTACGACCGAATCACTTACTGCATTCGAGATTACTTGAGTAGTAAAAAACCACACTGGCAATCCAATCGTGAGACCTGGAAGGCTCAAAGTAGCGATGTGAGGAGGACCAATGTTTCCATAAGAAGGAAAAACAAAAGGTTCCCCTGGAGCAGAGGTTCCTTCATTGGTCATTTCGGGAACTGACACCATTAAAGACAAAAATCCAATCTAGAATCCACTAGGGAGAACAAACAACACACGCTAAAAATCTAGTAAGCAAGCAAGTAAACAAAACCTTCTCACGATGAGCACACTAGTTGGTGATGAAATACAACGTTGCGATAACAAAGTAAGAAGGGGCTAAGAGAGATCGGGTGGAAAAGTTACATTGACAACCTGCTTAACAGACTTACTCCTTGGTGAAAGCTCCCACACATAATTGTGGGTATACCCTCCAAGGAGCCCGAGTGAGTTTGGCCAACATCGATTCCAGGTACTGTGAAGACTTGCCCCTCCACAGTCACCTTGTGTAAAGACCCTAAATGGATAGGCCACTAAGGTTACCAATCACTACAGTGATGCCTAGGTAAACATTCGACAGTCCAATCCACGCGCAAGGGTAGGGTATCTAGCCCGAAATCAACTTAAAAGGCTTCCACTCATTATTGTGGGTATACCTCGCAAGAGACCCCCATAATACGCGCAACCTCTACACCAAGACCTACAAAGCAGGGTGAGTAACTCTATCAATATCAATGCGACCTCGTGATTGACCCTTGTGTTAGAAGGGTTCCTAGGACAAAATGTAATAAGTGGATTTAACCGCTCCCTAACTCAATAATCTATGTTTGTTTGCAACTTTGGAAAGTTATCTTTCACACCTATTCCAAATCCATACAACTAATCTAATGTAGGTTTGCTACCAGAAAGTATAAAAAATGTCTAATCAATTTTATAAGTGCTTTATTTTATGGTTGTTGTTACTCAAAAGGAAAATGGCGTGGACAATATGGTGTTTTGACTGACTCGAAATTTATCCAAAGAGATGAAGATGCAATCTTTTCATTTCGATGAAAGCTATGCTACAAGTAGGAGAAAACATTTATCATTCCCATATGCACAATGTCCCAAAATTTTAAAACTCATCAATATCAATATCTTCAAGAAATTTTAAAACTCATCAATATCAATATCTTCAAGAATCGGGCAATTTCGCTACTTCAAATGCAAGGATGCCCCCAATCTAATATAAAGAAATAAATTAAATATTTTTGTTTCAAAATTTTCACTAAAAGCAATAATGAACTTTCTTAAAACAAAGAAAGGTAAACTAATAGTTTTCTTTTAAAGCGAACTATTCAGAAGAAATCTGATCTTTCCCTAAACAATTCTAAAGGAAACACACGCTTTGTAAATGAAAGACACTCAAAGCAAGAGACTAATCCTTCAAAACCAAACAAAGAAAAGATGGCTAAAATCACCTCAAATAATGTCAAGTAGACTGTAAACAGATCAATATAGGCTCCAAAAGTTCAATCCAGCAGATCAAAGAAAAACTGGGTCATCAAAATATGACAATACCCAATCCAAAAATTTTACAAACAAGTTCACAGCCTAGCAGTAGAGTACAGTGCGAGAATTAGGTATTCTCGTAGGCTAGACACTGTTAGGGTGCGAGAAGTTCACATTGAACTGAATAGTAGGGTGCGAACATCAATTATTCTTGCAGACCACAGAGAGGTACAGTGTGAGAATGTCTGTAATCAAAGAAAACTTTGAAAAAGGACAGGGAATCTAAGTGAACTTCTAGATCCAGAGAGTCTGGATGGATGTCCCACAGACTCAGAAACCAGAAAACAAGCAATCAAAGGAAGGGAAACTACACTAACTAGGAAACAATATGTTCCCCAGTATGGTCGCCAATTTTGTTATCGAACAAATCGATAGGTGTAGACACTAACTGATCTCCCTAGATCCACCTAGATGTAGAACAAAACACACCAGAATATGACGCTTTCCTTAAGTTTTAGATATTGAATTTACTGACTAAAGAGGGATGGGTGACATACCATTTAAATGTCACTTCCTCTCGCCATTGCCATCCTAGCTCCGTTCCAATGCTCATACAATGATGATGATGAAAAAGAACATAACCAACCACAGTGATAGTAATAGCAGAAACGCAATATAAACCTATGTATGTGATCAAGGAATCATACAATAAAACACAATAAGCTTTATAGGAAATAATCATATTACTGTATCATATTAAATGTGAAAGAGAGATTACAACCATGGCCTTGATGTTGTAAGGTCCCTTCCAACTATCCTTCGTTCCCCACACACTTTCACTCCAAGAATTTTGAGAGCACATATATGATAATATTCACAATCTATCTTGACAAAGGCAAAACTCAAAACCACTCTAACCAAGCCAATAATTCCAGGCCAAGTCCAAGTTAGCCAATCCCAAAAGCTCCCAAGATAACTTTCTCCATGAGAGCTCCTCTCCTTTTATAAGTTGAAGAGGATAAGGTGAGGAGGTTAGGATGATCCCACTAAATCATGAAAGCGAGTAAGATCCAAACCATTTGGATGCCACCTCACCATGGAAGTTTCTCCTTCTAGAAGATTCAAGAAAACACTCATTTTTCCCACGTGTAAGCATTCTCGCACCCTGCCTATAGAGAAACTTGCGAACCTCTCACAACCTAGTTATGGTGCAACCTGCGAGAATCAAGCATTCTCTCACCCTGCCTATATAGAAACCTACAAACTTCCCTTTTTATAGGGTTTTTACAAAGGAAAATGTAACTTCTTTTCTCAGGAAAAGTTCTTCTCTCTTCTTTCTTCAAGAACTTATCCCACTAACCCCTCTGAAGGAAACATATAGGTTTAAATCATTAATGGTCATAGGGATGACAAAAATAATGGGTAACAAATAGTTTGCATGATGATTCCCATATAACCATATCATATATGAAGCGAATTGAACTAAATTGACACACATGCACCTCTTTTAACTTGCTAGAACCCTGATCGGACTTGGTAAAACTCAGACAGGTGTCTTCTTATTTTTAAATGCAATTGAGATCATGTTGGGATTAAGTACATTAATCAAGAACATAACAAATATAAAGATAGCTCTCGGCTATAATAACCCTACTTCTTCATTCTTTGTTCGAACAATTCATCACAGAGAGGACACACAATGGTTCAACTGAGAGGAGGGATCCCGTGTCTTTAACATTTCCAACATTCATTAAATTGATAACCCAAAACTTGAAAAAACCCATAAGGTGCTCGAGGAGGTAGAGACAAGTCATAGTCCAATTAGGGCTCTTTTAAAAATTAATGCAGAGGGAAATGAAAGCATGTTTGTCTTTTTTCTTTTAAAAACACAAAGATCTCACGATCTTCCATATACTTATATCCATTTTACCATGTATTAACAACCATAGGCTAAAATGTAATCTTGAAAATAGAGAGCCATGCTCTCTAAAAAAAATACAGTCTTTCATCTTATAACTACAATCCTTTGAGAGAATCATAACTGAATGTCTGAGGAGGGAATAAGGAAATTTGAGTAAAACAACCCAGTTGCACACAGATTCTTATAACACTTTGCAGAGAGGAACAAGGGTTAACTTAAGCAGTGGAGGGTACTCAAAACATGGAGAGATAAGGTCTCTTTCCAACACCTGGGAGGTTGAACAACTTTCAAAAAAAAAGGACAGTGAGGCCACATACAATCATCATTATAGTAGGGATGAGAGGAGTGGTGTGTGTAAAATCTTCGCAATACATACACAGGCCTCTATTAACATTCGGGGTCGACCAAGACTAGACTTTTGGAAATATTTCAGTGAAAATACAGTAAGTAACAAGACATTAACAATAGTTTGGGGTTTAGATAACAAAATTACCCAATAGTCGACAGTTACTCTGCAATTGGATAAATATTACAACAACGACTGAGAGGGAAACGAGTTGACAAATACTGAAATACAACCGGTGGTAAAACCCTTCCACCATAAAAAAAAATCTCATTGCACCACTGTAACATTATTCCACAGAGAACCATCATAAAAACCAAACAGACCGAGCAAATAACCAATGTGCAACCTTTATCATCAATAATACCAACATTTTGTAGTCATCATAGAGAGCCATAACACCATATTTACACACAGTAAAAAAACTCAAGAAAACAAATCATCCATGCATTCCTGAGCCACCATTTGATTCATAGTATAGAGATTCCATCATGTATGGAGAGAAAAGAGCCATACCTATGATAAAATCACTTAAATGGTGATTTGTCTGAGCTTTCCCTTCCCAAACATGAAAATGTGGAGTTCCAAAACCAACAGAGAAAAAATATAACAATTCTAGGGTGACGAGTGATAAGGAGGTTTGGAGTGATGTGTAGTAAATGCACATTGATTCCTCACCTGGCCTCATTCAATTTCCATGTACGAAACATCCCTCTAATGTAACATTCACCACTAATATCAAACAATAACCAATGCCAAATTTCAATGCAATATCCATCGTAAGATCCAATACCATATCTATTGTATAGTGCGTCACCTGATATATATCACATCTATACACTAACCTCTTACCATAACTCCATACGATACTCATATATCAACGTTACAATATGTGCCTCCAAAAAATTGCATAGTCCTTGAACAAAACACATAATATAATATCTAGGTCGACCATTGTCACAAGGTCTATACATGATCCTTTTGCCATAGATTTATTTGAAGTTTACATGTAGCTTTTTTACCATTATTTTTGAACTTTCCATAGTTCCCTTTCTTTCATTTTGAGCTAGCTCCCATTTACTTGATTTTTTTCATAATCATGTATGGATAAGTAATCAATGTATGCACTAGTAATCAAGGTTATAAAATAACATAACAAGGCACATGTAAACAACATGATCCTCATACCCATGGAACTGTTATGTGTCGCAAGTAAATACCAACATCATTCAACCATAATGCGTTAACCACTCATTATCACATCAAATGAAACCAAGATTACATCATCCAAAATGTAGGACTGTGTAGGAAACATCATAACAACAACAACTTATGAACATAACATGTCTATCATTGCTTCTCTAGTCTACAAGGGGGTCCCACCTACTAGTATTATATTATTATTATAATTAAATAATAGCGCTTTAGCAATTCTTTGTGGGAGGAATTCATCATTGTGATTTTAATCATCAACAACAAATATCCAACCCAAGATGCAAGGACAATCAAATAAAAAGGATGATGGAAATGCACCACCCAAAACTTCAACCAAAGAAAGGTTTCCTATCATTCCATAGACACTTAATAGTCATAATAGAGACCTAATAAGACTCAACAACTATCAAAACTTACCTAGCAATCATCAAACCCGACAACCAAGAAAAAAAAGGTGATGTACGTGATTGTTCAGGAGAAAAGTGTGTATATATTTCTCTTGCAGAAGGACAACATGCATATGTATGTGACTGTCAAGTAAAAACCCATGTATATGTGTTAAAAAATAGCCAAGATAAGGAGAAGGATAAGAAACTCAGACTCATAATGAAAACAGGTATTCAAGCAGTCAGACTACAAGAAACTCAATATAAACGAGAGCAATCCAAGGAGAAAAACACTCCAAACCCCGAAAATAATATTTTATCCCTAGTATGGTCGCTAGTTCTGTTATGAGGAAAATCTCTCTATGGCTAGGGGTAAACCACAATAGACAGAAATGACAACATAAATCAACTCTAATCTCATGTATGCTATATAAACAAATATGCTAGCAAGAAAAGATAAAAGGCCTACCTCGTCTAGATGTTCGATGAAGTCCACCATTGATAACTTGACTCAAAGAAATACACCTACAACGTTTCCTCAACAGCCAAGAAATGCAAGCATATGGTGATAATATATAATTTTAGCACATTCAATATAATAATCCATCAACATTCATAACATATACGCCCATGGAATAACAATTCAAATATTTTCAAGATATTAATTGGACGAGAAAATATTATTTCTATTAAAATGTAATCAGCGGAAGTGAATGAATTACAAACTTTCATGTCAGCATGGTTCAAAACCAAGAAACTAAGTCCCTTCCAGTTGGGCCTCCACCACTTCAATACCCCATCAAAGGAAAGATCCTATCAGAGAGAAAATGAGGTTCTAAATCAAGTAGGGAAGAGCTTGGGGGTTGAACAATGTGTTCAGACTTAAAAGGACAAAGGGATGCAGACTCAATATGAAGTGAATAATTTCTCCATAGTAACTTTTCTCTCAAAGTTGAATTATTCTCCTCCTTTCCATAGCTCAGATTTGGCCCATTTATATCCTTCAAGTGGAACTGAAGGGTCGAATCAGAACATTTCCATTATATGGAAGGTCAAGGATCATGGATCTTGTGACGTGACATGGAAACCCAACACCATTTTTTTAATTTTGGGCACAAAACCTGATGTATACAGGGTGTAGTGATGCAAAATGCGTATACACATGTTGTATAATAGATAGGGTGCATATATGTGGAAAAATAATGTTTTTAGCTCTGGGATTTGCAAAAAGGGGACTTCAAGTCTACATAGAGAAATGGAAAAAGGCACTCTATGGAAGTTTGCATAGGGTGAGGCAAATCTTGCTATAAGAATTGTTGGTTAAAATGTTATAGATTTGTAGTTTTCTTTAGATTAGAGTAGATTAGATCATATGATAGATTATATTTTCCTTGGAATGTTGTGTGTTTCATTTTAGTTTCTTGAAAATAATTTTATAAGATTAGCATGCTACAGAATCACTATGTTGTTAGTCCCACTTGATGAATAGAGATGAATGTTGAAGTCACGAGCATGGTTCTCAACGATTTTACTATGTGAAGTGCCACCAACTGGGCTGGAAATCAAGAACATTGTTAATTCCCTTATTCACTATTTAATTTGGATTGGTGATTGAAAGTGTTTTCATTTACTTTATCTATTGAATAGATTAGATTGCATGGTAGTGGAAAATTCCTTTTTCTGTATGTATTACACTAAGATCCTCATAATATCACATAGGACTTTGGGTTGGTAGATTAAATTATTGTGTATTATGAGTACATACAACAATAGGAAGACACATATTCACACCATCAATTGGATAACAAATCAACTTTGGATCTCATTAACAAGTAAGTATGAAACAAGAAGTATTAATAAGAAGAAGTATCCAAACAACTAAAAACTAATAAACCATTTTACAAAGTCAAAAGGGATATAAATAATCTAGATAAGGGGATATGAAACATGTTGTTTCCATTTGTTTATAATTTGTATTTAATAAAGATGAATAGATAATGTTGTAAAAGATTATTTGTTGTGGATATTGGTATTTTACATTTTCTAATATACCTAGATATCTAATTTCACTAATGCATTGTGAGCTAATATGTTGTGTTATCTAGAACAATCATAACGTTCTAAGTTACATATCAAATGTTAATGTAATCAAGAGAAAATAGGTCACAATGTTGGATTTCATGACTAGAGTATTAATGCATCCATCACACATTGTTATTTGTAACTATGATAAACAATAGGTGTTAGCCACTTAAATGTGCACCTTGATATTTCTTTTCATTATTACACACTAGTTTTGAAGCAATGACTAAATATGAAAGCCCATAATTTGAAAAAGTATAGTCATATTTTTCTTAACTAGTGCAACTCCAATTGACATGGACTTAATCAATCTATGAATCCCTCTAAGACCAAACCTCCACACTCTAGATTTATTGGGTCTTGAACAATTATTGTCCCATAGAGGAATATTCTTCTTGGTTTTCTCTAATATGTACCACTTGTCGCCCTAGTGAAACTATACTTTGAGCCCAACCTAATAGGATTTTACATTTTCATGTCTAGTTGCCTTCACTTTTCACTACACAATTATTCCTTCCTCCACCTACATGCAAAATTTTTTGACAAGTTCATCTCATGAATTGATAAAACACACTCGTTTAATCTCCATTCAACATTGATGCCTCATAGGTTTGGTTCAATGGATATATTTATGTTGGATGGGGACTCACCCCCTCGATTAATGTACTTTGATTTGGTATAATTGATTAGGTGGTGGGTAAGTCCTAAGGTTAGCTCAATTGGTTGAACCATTTTATAAAGGAATGTTTCCCACATGAGTCCATAGGTCACAGGTTCAAATTTAGTCAAGTCCCTTGGGGTCACTGGCCACTCTTGTTACTAAAAATTGAGTCACCCTCCATTTGAATCTCCAAGGAAAAACAAAGGGATCTTGTGATATTTTCCTTCAAAAAAAAAAAAATGATTTAGGTAGACATAGTCTGTTGGACACACCTACCACACTTAGAGGGGGGGTGAATGAGTGTGGGGCTCTTTTTCACAAAAATTCCCTCTTTCAGAAAAACTCATCAATTAGCATTCAACATTTATTCATCACCCATTGTTGTCATTTATAACTAGTTATATGTGAACACATATCAACAACATATATCAACAATATACCATCAACAATTCATCACCACAATGAACACAAAGAACACAAGATGTATGTACAATTTTCTTTTTATTATGGACTTCAATCCTTGGGGTTTATCAGCAACAACTGAATAGAGTACAACTCTACAAGAGAACCAGCTCTATATGCAAGACTCATCTTACATTCTCAGCACCAACTGAGATGAGGCAACAATCCTCAACAGATGTCAATCTGTGACCAGGTACACGACCTGTCAGTAGTGCAGCCCACGTGTGCACACGCCCTGGATCACTACAACCCACGTGTGAACACAGCCAGTGTATAATGTAACAAGCGTATGCTTCTGAGCAACTATGGTTTTGCTTTGCTTCACATGCTCAGATCCTCTACAACCTACAATCACTTTCTCTTTTGTCTTCCACTGTCCAAACTGACCCACAGCCAGTCAAAACACATCCAAGCTCTCCAATAGCTTTCTCATGCTCCACAACAAATCAATATGAATGCTATCTCAATCATGTATAAACAACTAGTATACCATAGCAATAATGTCACTACAGAATCAAAAGAGTGTTGCTCACTCCATCCATCAAATCAACCAAATTGAGCCACATCATAGAAGCCATACCAATTCACTGATCTCAAACAATAGTATCTATAAATACAATAATGTAACCATACCAGTGTCTCAATGATAGATCAGAGGCCATAGAATGCAGATCTAGAACCTGCCTCATCATCCAAGAGCTCGGCACCAGCTCAAACACAAATATTCATGATTTTATTCAGTCCATGCTCCCTGAACACAGTCAGCCCACGTGTACACTCACCCTATACACAGCCATCCCACATGTACATGCACCCATTACATAGACAGCCCGCGTGGGCATCAAAAAATAGTGTTTTCTATGACTTCGAGACTTTTTTCGTTAAGATCTTCGACATTGCCGAAACTTTGATGCATCCATGAGATCCTCCTCTAGCTCTCTTCCTGAGAATAGATCTTCAATAATGCTCAAGAGATCCACACCAATAATATTATCTCACAAGAATCTCTCCATCAATACTCCAAAAGATATTACCAAGAAGCTCTCCATTGACCCACAAAAAGGATTCTTACAAAAAATGTGTATTTTACAAGAGATCCTAGCTTCTTATTTATACTTTCATCTTCTATGTCACTTAACCCATTTTTAGGTTACTTAACCCATTTCTAGGTCACTTAACCTATTTTCCTTATTTTGGGGTTAACCACTTTCCATGAATAGAAAGTTCTCCAATACTTTATCATTTAAATATTCCTTCTTGATTTTGTCACTTTACTTTATCATTTAAATAATCCATCTTGATTTTGTCACTTTACTTTATCATTTAAATAATGATTTCTTCTTCTTTTCAAGAACTTTTACTTCTTTGACCTTTTGGGGTTTCAAGCCTTCATATGGGGGTCCTCCAACTTCATAAGACCATAACTCTCAAACTGTGAGGAGTTATGTGACATTCCACATACCACCGGAAATGGCATGACAAGAACTATCCATCTAGGATAGTTTCACCAGCAACTTCATTGATATTCATCTCATTATTCCAGATACAATCATGGGTCCTCCAACCATTCTTCGAGGATAACTCATTCCATAAAGCATATTCCCATGAGGGATTTCACCATAAGGGGACCACTTTGGAGTTCATCCATTTGTGCACCTTATAAAACATGATAAGACACTAATGATTCATCTTTGCATCGATTGGTTTCCCCTTGAACATATATCATTCTCATCAAGGGCATCATATCAATCAATTACTTGACATCATTCAAACCAAACCATTTACATCAATGACATATGATCCAACAATCTCCCAAATAATAAAACCATTGGCATCAATGAAAACATGATCTAACAATCTCCCCCTTTGGCATTGATGGAAATACCAACATTTATGTCAACTCCAATTACCAATCATTGATGTCAACATGTAGACAAAGCATGCTCTACATCTAGTCAATGTGACTATCTCTCCAAATCAATCTCTCCCTATCAATCGACATCAATCACATCAATGTGATTATTATTTTTTTATTATACCATTGTGTGATCTCACCATGAGAATACATCAATGTGATTATCTCTCCCCCTTTGAAATCAATGGAAAAGGGCCATTCTCCTCTTGGGGATGCTCCCCCTATCTTGTTTCCACTGTATGATCTCTCCCTTTTTGAACAAGGGATATCAATCTGATGAAATGATGAAAATACATCGAACATACTCCCCCTGTGACCATCACTCCCCCTGGAATTATGCTTATGTGCTCTTTCTTCAAATATAGGTGTCTTTTCTAGGTATGCATCTGATAAATATCACCTCCTAGAATCATGGGAAGAAGAATGACTCCCCCTAAGGGTATGTCTCCCCCTATCTTCTCTTCAAGAAGAACAATATGCTACCATATGACGATCCTTGGACCTGTTCATGCATCAAACTTGTGCCAGACCATACATCATGAAACAAAAGATATGTCATCAATGAAATAGAGAATCATGAACAATATATCCACCAAGTACATCATGTACCAAAGTTTTCCCACCATGCACAACACCCATGTACATCAACAATGTGCCAAAAGATATCATCCATGAAATGTATCCACCATATGCCAACATATGCATCTATCAATATGCTAACCATGTGCATCTACCAATATGATCCAGCCAATGTGCATCTACCAATCATAAGATATACCGGCCATGTACACCACTAGATTATTTTACATAATCCAATAGATAAGCATTTGATCAACATTAATCCATACTCTTGGGTTAGTGCCATGCACCCAAGATTTATTTTATATCATAACCTTGTGTGATCTCACCATGAAAACCTACAGAAAATAGTGTCAGAACCTACAATAAACAATGTCAGACTCTGTAGTACAGAGTTATACCATCACATCAAACTCCAAGCCATGTGCATTGCCTTTTTCCCAAGTCTTTACAATAGACATGTGGCCTGGTGCACAACTGAGCACGTGTGTACACAACCTATTCAAGGTCAGCACGCATGTACATGCAAATGTCACCACTGTTTCCTACGTGTGCCTTAGTAGATGACACATTTGAACTTCCCTTCAATCTTTCATTCTGATCTGGCTGCTCTGTCTTCCTCACCCACTTCTGTAGATGACCCTTCTCTTCAGAACTTGATCTCTGAGTATCCATCTTTTCAAATATGTCTCCCTTTCTTACTTCATTCCTTCTTCTAGCCATGCTATGTGAAGTCCTCATCAAGGACTTTCTTCTTATGTTCCAACACTCTTGGGATTTGTGGCCAAATCCACTACAACTATAGCATCTCATAGAGTTACAGTGAACAGCAATATGTCCTATTTGATCACATCTCCAACACCTTGTGGTGTTATAGAATCTTCCATTATATCTCCTTTCATAAGATCCACATTCAAAATCTTTGTGACAATATCTATTACATGAATAACAATGCCCATGAAAAATACTTTCATACCTTTGCTTTGGTGTCCCAAAAATGTCTTCTTGATTTCTTCCTTGCTTTGTTGTTTTGAAATTTTCTTTGCCTTGTGTAGATGGTTGTTTTGCAACATTGTCTTCTTTATTTGATGGACTTACCTCATGCTTCTTTTAGGTGCTTTCTTCAGCATGTGTATCTTCTCCTTTGTATCCAAGACCGGATTTACCACATGATGGTCTTTGACTTTCCAAGATCTCATCCAAGATTCGTGAGCTATTCAAAAATTTGTTTGAATTTTCCACCTTCTTTCTAAGGTCAACAAAATCAGCTTCTAACTTGCAACATGAATCTTCCTTTTCATTTATTTGAATCTTCAATAGTTCCTCTATTCTTTTGGCTTCTTCAATTTGGGTCTTGAGATGGACAATAGTTTCAAAAC
>JZKD02S2356545.1:95067-127048 GCA_000966675.3 Picea glauca | reverse complement strand
TATAAACCCTCTTCAATTTATTTTTGAAGTTTTAATAGATTTCCTTCTATTCTTTTCATGGGATAAATACCATCAAACTTTACACAAACTATATCTACATCTTCTTCTTCACTTGCAGAGAAAAATTCATCGTCGTCGTCATTGCATTCAAGGGATTTAGAGTGTTCTTTACCTTCATTTGAAATATCCTCATGATCTTCCCTTTTGCCAATATCAACACATACTTCTTTGCCTTCATTTGAAATATCTTCATGATCTTCCTTTTTGCCAACATCAACACCTACTTCTTTGCCTTCATTTGAAATGTCTTCAAGATCTTCCTTTGTGCTATTATCACTTGATTATTTATCTTCACTCATAATATTTTCAAAATCACATTTAGAAATAATGCATTCAAGAGATTTTGATTTACCTTTGATGATCTTGATGGAGTGGCCTTCAATTTCTTCTTTCTCTTCCTTTCTTTGATATGTCTCCTCTAGCTTTAGCCATAGATCCTTGGCAGAAGTGCATTGTCCCATGCTCTCTTTGATAGGGCTTGAGAGTCCACTAAGCATTGTCTTGAGAGCCAATGCATCATTCCTCTTTCCTTCCCTTTGAGATGGTAACTTTGACTTGTTCTTCAATGGACCATATCCACCGATGGTTGCCTTCCAAATAGTTTCTCCCATTGTCTTCAAATACACTCTCATCTGTATTCTCCAAGTATAATAGCTTTCCTCATCAAGGATTGGAACTTCATCATCCATTTGTGTGTCTATAGATCTTCTTCAAGCTTGTTAAGGCTTGTAGTGAAGGCCTGCTCTAATACCAATTGTTGGACACACCTACCACACTTAGAGGGGGGGGTGAATGAGTGTGGGGATTTTTTTCACAAAACTTCCCTCTTTCACAAAAACTCATCAATTAGCATTCAACATTTATTCATTACCCATTGTTGTCATTTATAACTAGTTATATGTGAGCACATATCAACAATATACCATCAACAAGTCATCACCACAATGAACACAAAGAACATAAGATGTATGTACAATTTTATTTTTATTATGGAAT
The DNA here is from genome assembly GCA_000966675.3 of Picea glauca. Taxonomy (NCBI): domain Eukaryota; kingdom Viridiplantae; phylum Streptophyta; class Pinopsida; order Pinales; family Pinaceae; genus Picea; species Picea glauca. Next base: position 125,992 of record JZKD02S2356545.1, on the reverse strand, counting down.
TCAATCCTTGGGGTTTATCAGCAACAACTGAATAGACTACAACTCTACAAGAGCACCAACTCTATATGCAAGACTCATCTTACATTCTCAGCACCAACTGAGATGAGGCAACAATCCTCAACAGATATCAATTTGTCAATAGGCACGCGACCTGTCAGTAGTGCAGCCCGCGTGTGCATCCTCCCTGGCTCACTACAACCTGTGTGTAAACTTACCCTATACATAGCCATCCCACATCTACACGCACCCTATACACAGACAACCCACATGGGCATCAAAAAATAGGGTTTTCTGTGACTCCGAGACTTTTGTCGTCAAGATCTCCGACATTGTCGAAACTTTGATGTGTCCATGAGATCCTCCTCTCGCTCTCTTCCTCAGAATAGATCTTCAATCATGCTCAAGAGATCCACACGAATAAGATTCTCTCACAAGAATATCTCCATCAATACTCCAAAAGATATTACCAAGAAGCTCTCCATTGATCCACAAAAATGATTCTTACAAAAATGTGTATTTTACAAGAGGTCCTAGCTTCTTATTTATACTTTCATCTTCTAGGTCACTTAACCCATTTTTAGGTTACTTAACCCATTTCTAGGTCACTTAACCTATTTTCCTTATTTTGGGGTTAGCCACTTTCCATGAATAGAAAGTTCTCCAATACTTTATCATTTAAATATTCCTTCTTGATTTTGTCACTTTACTTTAACGTTTAAATAATCCATCTTGATTTTGTCACTTTACTTTATCATTTAAATAATGATTTCTTCTTTTCAAGAACATTTAATTCTTTGACCTTTTGGGGTTTCAAGCCTTCATATGGGGGTCCTCCAACTTCATAAGACCATAACTCTGAAACCGTGAGGAGTTATGTGACATTCCACATACCACCAAAAATGGCATGACAAGCACTATCCATCTAGGATAGTTTCACTAACAAATTCATTGATATTCATCTCATTATTCCACATACAACCATGGGTCCTCCAACCATTCTTCTAGGATAACTCATTCCATAAAGCGTCTTCCCATGAGAGCTTTCACCATAAGGGGACCACTTTGGAGTTCATCCATTTGTGCACCTTATCAAACATTATAAGACACTAATGATTCATCTTTGCATCGATTGGTTTCCACTTGGACATATATCATTCTCATCAACAGCATCATATCAATCAATTACTTGACATCAATCAATGACATCAATCAAACCAAACCATTTACATCAATGACATATGATCCAACAATCTCCCAAATAATCAAACCATTGGCATCAATGACAACATGATCCAACATAGTCCACATAGTAGATTTCAATTAGTCTATAGATAATTAATGCATCAGTCAGGTAGTGGAATAGTAATTGAGATCCAATTCTATAAGAAGGCACATTATCATGTATATTTCTTGGATAAAATGGACATATATCCCTCTTCAATAGTGGTTTTTCTCTTGGCACTTGGGTTCCATTATAAGTTTTCTTTGTAGTATGTATTTCTATGGTCAATAGTGATGTTATTTCCATCTCTAACACTTGATTTTTCATATTATACCATATCATATTTTTTTAGTTTCCAATGAATGGATACACATGTACAATTTATTCATTTTATATTATGTCTTATTATGAGAAAGACGAGAAAGTATTACTAGTATTATTTTGTCCTCTAGTCCATGTAGGTTACCAAACTAATATTTGCAAACTGGGATATTATCCACAACAAATTATTTCAACCATTCCTTAATCTCAACCCCAAGAAAGAAGTAAGACTATCGAATCTTGCACCTAAAGAATCTTTATTTTCAATAATTTTATCTTTGAATTCTTGTTTTTCCCATATCTTAGCATCTCAAATAAGAGAAGGACCTATTGATCTATTCATAACTTTCATAACTTCAAGTGCTCTGAAGAAATCTTGATATATCTTGTGTTCAATGCTACCACAAGTAACAACTAGTTATTGCAAAGTTTTAACCCTACTATCCCAACCTTTAGGGATATTATCCTTCTATTTTTATGTGGAAATTTGTAATGTTCCCTAGCCCAACTAAGGTCCATTATGTGTAGAATTACACATAAAATTAATTTTTGATGCTAATAATTCATGTAGCTTACCAACTATAGGAAACATACATTTTAACCATTTGTTGATACCATGAACTACATGAATCTACACATTTTTAAAATAAACATAAAATGTGGATAATAAATTCAAATGTAGTAGCATATAAATCATTCTCGAACACAGAGTTAATACACAACAATCAAATTCATAATGCAACACAACAACAAGATAAAACACTTATATTTTATATCAATTGTGCAACCAACTACTTGGGATGATCGTTCCACCCAACCATATAATTTTTGGGATGTACACACCCTGCACCATTAAAACCCACGTACATACGCTTGTTGCACCTCTACAGGTCACGTACATACACATGTTGCACCATTACAGTCCGCATATACTTGAAAAAGTTGCAAGTAAGAGGGACAAGGCCATGTATGCATGAATAGGGCATTTTAGAGATATACAAAATTATCAATATAAAGTCACCCCCGATTTTGGGCTAGCAATCCAAAAAAGAGGGTGGCCTCTCACTATCCACTCATAGATAAGAAAATACTACAACCCACTGCTATTCTCCTACAACTATCTCGATTTTCCACTGGTTCTCTTTCTCTTGACCTGCCCAAACCAAGGAATTTACCCCTTGACTTATCTTTTCTCATTTGGAATCCCATTTGTTTATCAGGATATCTCTAGCAAAAGTAATCAGAAATCTGACTAATAGGAAACTCAAGGGAGCTCATTGCTAAGAAAACTACCAGGAAAACAACAACAATTACTTGTTGTTACAATGAAACTCACACATGAGTTCACCCTTTAGGCATAAAAACATGTCTCTCCATTCTTATTCTCCAAATATTCTCCAAAATTCACCCTCCATGGTTTCTCTAGCTCAAATCTCTTCTTCCCTCTTCTCTACTTGTTGTCCATGCCAAAAAATTGACTCCCCTATAATTGTTGTAACTTCCCATGTGAATTTCCTCTCTTTGATGTCTTGATTGAATTACACACTTTCCCCAGTTGATTTTACTCAACCCCCATTCTCCCAATAACTATGGGATGTGACTCCTCACACCCACCCTCTTACATGAATTCAATTATTTGTCTCTTCCACACTCAAACATAAAATAGAAGTTTAATGCATAATCCTAATAAAATTCAAGAACGTGGGTTGAATTAATAGATATGGGTAATTCCCCCTTGGACCCCTCTTAGACACTCCTAAAAATTCCTCTCTCTTGTGTATTAATCATCCACCATCTCTTTCCATGTCCCCTAGTAGCTAGAATTACATTTTATTATTAAAATTCATAAATACAATTCTCATACACATCGCTTGGCCATGGCCACATTTCACATCTACATTATGCATTAATTAAATCGGGGATTATAGTGGGGATGTTACATTCTCTATCCCATACAATTTTATTCCATCCTCGGTGCACACTATGATGATATACATGCACAAATTTACATCATAATGCTAAGAAAAAAAATCTTCAATTTTACAACTACAACAACAATTCCAACCAAAATATTTTGTTCCTCTCAACCTGTTGACCCAAGGAATGTAACCCCTTCACTTCTCTCATTCCATTAGACTATACCATTTTTTTATTAGGTCCCCTAGCATAGTTTGGCTGTGACTTTTAGATGTGCTTACAAAACTCTAGTTGCTCAAAATGGAGTCTTACATTCTTATATTTTGTTTTCTTCAAAATTGTCAAAACATTGTGGGTATTCCTCCCACATGTTTTCTTCATTCTCCCATGTAGAATATTCAGGATTGTAGTAGGTCCATTTAACCTTTACCATCCATATGGAGTGTTTCTTGATAAATTTAAATTTTCAGTCCAAGATGCGTACTGGTTCCACCCAGAAATCCCCTTCGTGTTCCACCTGGATTATAGTCCAATCAATTATGAGGTTAGGGTTAGGCACATATTTGTTTAATAATTGCACACGAAATACATTATGCACTCTCATGGATGCAGACAATACTATCATGTATGCAATTGGCCCTATATTTTCTAAGATCTCAAAAGATCCACAATATCTTGCTACCAACTTTGGGCAACTTCCTAATCTTAGAAAACTTCTCTTCACTTTCACTTTTAAAAATACATGTTCGCCCACTTTAAAATCTTTGAAAAATTTGTTCTTATTTGCATAATTTTTTTACCTATCCTAGGAAGCATTTAAATTCTACCTGAATCTTCTCATCTAATATTCCCTTCCCTTCAAAAAATATGTCTCAATGACAACTCTTTTTGTTGGATTATCCCAACTTACTGTTGTGTTACACTTCCTACCATACAATGCTTCAAATGAACTCATTTTTAATGAGGCATGATACCCATTATTGTAAGAAAATTAAACTAAATGGATATAATCTTCCCATTTTTATGGTTGGTCCATCGCATGCATTCTAAGCATGTCCTTAATTATCCTATTATTCCTCTCCATCCTCCCATCTAACTTTGGGTGATACACTGTACTGAGATTTAGATTTGTCCCAAATCCTTTAAACAATCTTTTCCAGAAATTGGATGTGAATTTAGGATATATGTCTGAAACTATTTCCTTATGCACACCATGTATCCTGGAAACTTCCTTCATGTAGATCTCTACAATATTTGTTTCCTTGTCTATATTCGTTATTGGAATAAAATGTGCAACCATAGTTAATTTATCCACCACCACCATTATGGAATCATGTTGCTTCACTTTTCTGGGAAGATTTGTAATAAAATCAATATTAACTACTTTTCACTTCCATTCTAGAATGGGAAATGGATGTAATAGACCTGCTAGATGTCTATGTTTGATTTTCACCTTCTAGCACTCTAGACATCTGGCTATGTAATTAGCCACTCCTTTCTTCATCCCAAGCCAAAACTATTGGCTTCTTATAGCTACAATTGTTTCTTGATATCTTGGGTGCCCAACATATGGCACATTGTGCATTTCCCTCATCACTGTATTTTTCATCTCACTGTAATTTGGCACATATTTTTTTCCTCTATACATGAGTATTCATTCTCTTGTAGCTTGTCATATTTAAATTTTCTGCTGTAAATTTCCTTGCTATAATGTTCCTTTTAATTGTAAATATTGTTGATATAAGTTTGTTTCTTCAATAATTTTATCTTTTAGATCAATCTTGTACATGCTAATGGATGAAATATGCATCTCATGTGCTCTCCTATTGGGTGCATCATCCAGTTGATTATCGTTTACCCTGATATGATTAATTTCAAATTCATACTCACTAAAGAATTCCAACCATCTAGTTTGTTTGGCATTTAATGTGGGTTGTCTAAGCAAATGTTTCAAACCATAGTGGTCTATCCTAATGTCTCCACATTTTCAATGCATGAATAATAGCTTCCAATTCTATATCATGGGTGACATAATTCCTCTCATACTCTTTAAATTTTCTAGACTCATAGCTTACCACATGATTATTTTGTGTGAATAGTCCACCAAGCCCTTCCTTGCATACATCAGTGCATATCAAAAAATATTCATCTATATATGTGATCTTCAAGATTAGGGCACTAGTCAAGATGTCTTTTAGTTGTTGAAATCTCCCTTCACACTTGGAATTCCATTCAAATTTCACTCCCTTCTTTTTCAAATAAGTGATTGGGATTGAAATATTTGAGAATCTTTTTTATGAATCTTTGGTAATACCCTGCAAGACCCATGAATGAAATGACCAATATCTCATTTCTTATAGTTGGCCATCCTCTAATGGCCTCTATCTTCTTAGGATCAATTGTTATCCCATCTGCTGAAATAATATTCCCCAAGTAGTGAATATTGTTTTGATAAAATATGCACTTAGCTTGGCATATAGCGTATGCTCTCTTAAAATTTTTAGCACCATTCTTAAATGTTTTTCGTTTTCCTCCTCTATCTTTGAGAAAATGATTATATCATTCAGGAAAAAAATTACAAACTTGTCTAGATTTTCCCTAAAAACTCCATTGATTAGGCACATAAAAATAGATGGGGCATTTTATAGCCCAAACGACACTATCGTGAACTCATAATGCACATATCTTGTCTTAAATGTTGTCATTTTGATATCCTCTTTCTTTATCCTCACTTGATGATAACCTAATCTCAATTCAATGTTGAAAATATTCTTGTACCTTTCAGCTAATCAAATAAATCATCAATCCTTGGCAAGGGATATTTTTTTTATGCTAACCTTATTCAACTATCATAAATCAATACACAACCTTAAGGTTCCATCTTTATTCTTTACAAATAACATAGGGGCTCTCCAAAGTGACACACTTGGGAATATATACCCCTTATTTAACATCTCTTCAAGCTGCATCCACAACGCTTCAATTTTGGTGTGCCCATTATGTATCATTTCTTGGACATTGGGGCATCTCCTAGCACCAAATAAATAGGCAATCAGTGTCTCGCTTTGGTGGTAATCCCATAATATCCCCAAAATCAACTCCAAAATCCTTCAAGACTGGATGGTCTTCAATGCTTGTCCTTTTATCTTTGGTTTCCTCTTCCATATGGGCTGCAAAAATATGTCATCCCTTCCAGAAACTCTTTTTCAACTGCATAGCTGAAATTTCTCTAACAACTACAGTTGTTAGAATTCCTTGAAATTTTTCTTGTTTCCCTTCTTCATCAATACAAGTGATTATCTTATTTTAATAGTCTAGGAAACATGGTGTTTTTCAAACCAATCCATGCCAATTAGACAATCATATGAACCCAATGGTATGATGTTAACATCTACCTTTGTGTTGAGTCCATTCATGTCTATTGGAAAATCTTTAACTAGCTCAGTGATTTTCCTCTTATCCCCTATGATTAAATGAACTAACCAAGATTTCTTATGCTTACTCCTTTGCAAGTGAAATATTTAAACAATGTTAGAGTTTATGTAACTATGGATAGCTCCATAATCAATTAAAATTGTTATGGGATGGTTATCAATCTTACCTTCCACTTCAATCATCAGGGATTGATACTCCACTTGCTTATTGTCCAAGGCTGCATAAATCCTTGGAATGTTTAATCCCATGTATTCCACTTTTTCATCCTCCCAAATGTTGTGGACAATCCTCATCCTTTCTCCTTTGTGAGGGTAGTCCCTATATAATTTATTTCTCTCACACCCCCAACATTGCATAGGCTTCTAACTTGGTATTTTCCCAAATAAATTTGTAGTCTTATGATCATTTTGGGTTGAATGACCTCATTGATTTTATTGGGAGTTTTTCTTTAAAAAGGGTGGCTTAAAACCTTTTTGTCTTTGATTCTTTTTACCCTTCATCCTATCATTCCAAGCTTTTTTTGAAAATTGACCTTCCTCTTCTCTACTAAGAAAGATGTTTTACTCTCCTTATGACATCCTCCAAAGTCCCAAGGTTATAATATTGTATCTTGTCACAGTAGAAAGAAGGTAACCCACTCAGAAAACTTTTGATTTTGACTTTCTCATCCTTTATGAAGTCAACATATTTTAGAAACTTAGATAATCTCTTCTCATATTCATCCATTGTCATGATTCATAAATTGAGTTCAAATAACTCTTTCATATTTTGTTCATAGTAATGCCCAGACACATATTTCTCTTGGAAATTGTTGAAATAATGTAACTGAAAAGTGTATTCTTATTATTATTTAATATATTATTCATTGGATCAATCCCCATTATGGATTGATCATGTAGGCCACTTTAAAAGGACCAAGTCCCCTTTTGCGGATTGGTCATATTGTAATTGTAAAAGGAAAAAGAAGAAGTTGGTCCCAGAATATATCAAAGAGGCCCCAAAACATAATAAAGGTGGTTATAACCACCCAGTTGGAGAAGTAGGCCCTGCCAATGAAGAGACACTTCACACATGCCAGTCTTGTATAAATAAGGATGCTAGCGCCTCACTTAGACACACAAATCACTTGCTCATTTGTGAGTCAAGTTTCAGAATTGTAGTTAATAGAAGAAGGAGAGAGAGTGGTGCATATCTGGGAGAGGATCTTCTGCATTAGTTTAAGAGATCTCTTGGCATTGTATTGGATATCTATAATAAGGATGTTTTGTTGGGTTTTCTTCCCCTAGGCGGTTTCCTAGGATAAATGTTGTGTCTCTTGTGATTTTGTATTTCTCAGTGATCTTGTATTATGCTATTGTTATCTAATGAAATGCAGAGAAATATAATAATGCATTAAACATTAACATGGTATCAAAGCCAAGCTGAAGGAAGCATCTTTCACAATAGTGAAAAACGTCACTGTTGTCGTACATGAAAATTAGGGCTTTTTGATGGTGAAGCTTCTTAGCCCCAAAACCATCTAGAAAAGTGCACCCTCCCCTAAGGATCACTTTGGCACTCTCAGCACACCTTTTTAGTGGTTGGATCTCCTGGAAAGTGAAACCCTAGTTTCAAAAAGTACAAGAAGTACCAGAAAACCAGTGTACCAAAAGTACTAGAAGTACCAGAGTACCAGAGGTACCAGAAAATTAGAAGCACCAGTCCAAAAATATGTACATCAAATTTGGAGAAGCAAAAGTTGGATTTTCTCAGATCCAAACACACCATGCTACTCGCCTCATCCAAGCACACCTCTTGGTAAGTTCAGATTTTGATTTTGAGCACTTTCATTTTTGGGGCATTTTCCTAGCTCCAGGTAAAGATGTTTGCAAGCGTTAAGCTTGTTGACAAGCTAGAAGGAGTGAAAAAATTTCATGCCTTGAAGTATATGATTGGCCTCATTCTTGAAGAGAATTATCTAGCAAGATTCGTCAAAGAAGAAGTACTAGAACCCGATGATGCTGCAGAAAAGGAAAAGCATCAAAAGGACACAATCAAGGCCAAAAGAATTATTGCAGATTCAATCAAAGACCACCTAATTCCTTATGTGTCATCTAAGAAGACTTTGAAATAAATGTTTGATGCCTTGACCAGACTGTATGAAGGAAAGAACATAAACCAGAAGATGAATCTAAGAACTCAACTGAAGAATACAAGGATGCAGAAAGGAGAAATGATTCAAGAATATTTCTCCAGAATATTAGCATTCAAAGAATAGTTAGAAGCAATTGGAGATACCATATATGAATACAAACTCATAATGATGGCCCTAAATGGTCTCACAAGACCTTGGGATGCATTCATCCAAACGATATGTTCCAGAACGAAGAACCTGAAGTTTGATAGTCCATGGGAAGAATGCATCCAAGAAGAAAGAAGAGTAGCGAATCATGAAGCATTACTAGCAAGAGATGATGATAAATACCTAGCTACTCACACCAAAGGAGGAAGGAAGAAACCCTACTTCCAAAAGTATACTCATAAAGAGCCTCAACAGTAAAAAAAATTCAATCATAAAGAATCTCATCCAAGGAGATTTTAGAAGAAATGACAACGAAAGGAAAGGGACTACTCATCTGTACAATGCTATCATTGTGACAAGGTGGGACACATCGTGAATTTTTGTCTAGCCAAATGAGAAGAATACAAGAGAAAACATAAGAGGCTCCATGCCCATGTAGTCGAAGATAAATAGCCACCTGCAAAGATGATAAGAGAGCAGACCAAAGACCATGTCTTGATCTCGTCCCTCTCAGGATCTGTAACACCCAGAGAGGACACTTGGCTCATATAGTGGTGCATCCAAACACATCACGGGACAGAGAAACATTCTCTCTTGTATCTCAGAAAAAAAGTTTTCTCAGAAAGTGACACTTGGATATGATTACCAATATCCCATCAAGGGAGTGGGAGAATCAAACCACAAATTGGATTCAAAGAATTCACTAAAAATGAAGGATGTACTATATGTACCAGGCTTGAAGAAGAACCTACTCTCCATTTCATCTTTAGAAAATAATGGCTTCATAGTTTCCTTTATAGATGGAGAATTTCTTATGTGGTCTAAAGAAGAAACCTTAAATGAAGCAATCATCATTGGAAGTGAATAAAATGGCTTGTATAAACTAAAGGGTCACTTAGAGGCTACCATGACCCACACCATTGAAAACTCATGTGAACTTTGGTATAGAAGTTTATCCCACATCAACTACAAGGTACTACCATACATATGCAAAGTGGTCACAGGTTTACCAGAACTCAAAGGTGACCATGAAGGCGTATGCAATGGATGTGCACAAGGGAAGAACATCAAGAACCTGTTTCCGAAGAGGGACAACAAGGTAGAAGGAGTCCTAGAACTCATTCATTCAGATGTATGTGGCCCAATGCCATCATCATCCATTAGTGGGTATGTATATTATGTATCATTCATTGATGATTACTCTCGTAAAACCTGGATATATTTCTTGAAATCTATGATGAAATGTTCAACAAGTTCAAAGAATTCAAATCCTTGATAGAGAACCTTTCTGAAAGGAAGGTTAAGATACTTAGGTCAGATAATGGAGGAGAATATACCTCAAAAGAGTTTGTGAACTTCTGCAAATATGTTGGGATCAAGAGGAAACTCACTACTCCCTATAATCCCCAACAAAACGGTGTAGCTGAACGTAAGAACATAACCATAATGGAAGATGTGAAGACTATGATCCATGATCAAGATCTTCCTATGCGATTATGGGAAGAAGCAACAATGGCAGCTGTATATGTATAGAACCAATTGTCCCATAGTTCACTTGGGCTCAAGACATCAGAAGAGATGTTCACCAGAAAGAAGCCAGAGGTAAGCCATCTCAAAATATTTGGCTATCCAGTGTTTATTCATATACCTAAAGAAAAGAGAAACAAGCTAGACCCTTCATGAAAGAAGGGAATATTTGTGGGATACTGTGAGGTCTCCAAGGCCTTCAGAATCTATATACCAGGTCACCATCACATTGATATCAACAGGGATGTGACCTTTGACGAAGATGCAGTGCTTAAGAAATCTAAACTATTCCAGCTTGAAGAAGTATATGAAGAGGAACCTGTAATCCCCAGTACTGCAATGAGGGAGGTTCCCAGAGCTGCAGAACCAGTGAGGGAAGTCATAAATTCCCCTGATGAGGAACTTCTAGATGACCATGATATAGTAGAATTGCAAGAACCTCCTCAGATGATGACCCTCCATAAAAGAAAGCCAGCTTGGGGTAGAGAGCTTATTCAAGATGGGGAGAACTACGGTGTTCCCTAAGGAACTACGCTACAGGTGAAAATACCAAATCCATTCTCCAGTTATACGGCTTTGATGTGTGATCTCCTAGAATGGGATCCTACCTGCTTTGAAGAAGCCATTTAGAGGAAAGAATGGGCATATGCCATGAAATAGGAATAACAATCCATAATGAAGAACAAAGTATGGGAAATAGTTCCCAGACCAAAAAATAAAGATGTGGTATCCTCCAGATGGATTTTTAAAATAAAACATCCTACTGATGGAAGTATTGAGAAGTATAAAGAAATATTTGTCGCTCGTGGATTTTCCTAGAAGGAAGGAATTGAAAATGAAGAGACATTCGCTCATGTGGCCAAATACACTTCGATCAGAACCATCATAGCTCTTGCAGATAAGATGAAGTGGAAGCTGCACCAGATGGACATGAAGACAACTTTCATAAATGGTGTCATCGAAGAGGAAGTGTATATAGAGAAACCTAAAGTATTTGAGGTTGAAGACAGGAAGTCTCATGTCTGCAAATTGAAGAAATCCTTATACAGATTGAAGAAAGCTCCTAGAGCTTGGTATGGCTGTATAGACAGTTTCTTGACGAGCTTAGTCTTTACCAAGAGTAAAGTAGACTCTAACCTCTAATTCAAGTTCATGAACGATGAGCCAATAATCTTACTACTATATGTGGATGAATTATTCTTAACTGGAGCAGAAAAGCTCATCACTGAATGTAAAAAGAGACTTGCCTCGGAATTTGAAATGAAAGACCTTGGCCTAATGCATTATTTCTTAGGTCTTGAGGTATGGAAGAGTCTTGAGAGGATCTTCCTTAACCAAGGGAAGTATACGGTCGAAGTCTTGAAGAGATTCGACATGTTGGAATGCAAGCCCATGAATACACCCATGGAAGCGAAGCTGAAGCTATTGGTCGATACTTCATTAGAGTTGACTGATGCCACACTGTACAGACAGATTATTGGATCACTGATGTACCTGAAAAACACCAGACAAACATTTTTTTTTCCATGAACACCTTGAGTCAATTTTTGGTAGAAGCTAGATGTGGTCACCTGGTGGCTACAAAACAAGCGATGAGGTACCTTAAAGGTACAATAGATTGTGGTCTCAGCTATGATGTAGATCATGTTTTCACATTGAGTGGATATACTAATGCAGATTGGGCAGGAAGTGTTATGATAGTAAAATCACTTCAGGATGTTGTTTCAGTTTGGGATCAGCTATGATCTCATGGCAAAGTAGGAAGCAATCTAGTATTTCTCCCATCACAACAGAAGCAGAATACATTGATGCATGTCCTGCCAGCTGCAAAGATATATGGCTTCGAAAGTTGTTGACCGACCTATTTGACGTAGAGATGAGAGAAACCTTGATTCTATGTGACAACCAGAGATACATAAAGATGAAAAATAATCATGTATTCCACGACAGGTCGAAGCACATAGAGATCTGTTAACATTACATCCGTGACATGGTGTAGAGAGGAGCCTTAAAGATCCAATACATTAGCACGGATGAACAGGTTGCTGACATGTTGACCAAGCCACTATTGATCCAGATTTTATGAGAAAAATGAAATGAATATAGATTATTAATAGGTTCTTAACAAAAAATAACAGAGATACAGTAAAACTAGTTTTCTATTCAATAACAAAAGAAGATGAAACTGTAAAATGCAGCAGAAACAAGCTTGCCGGAATGGTGGCAGCTTATCTCTGAGAAGAGATGTGACGGAAAGATGCATTTTCAAGAATAAAGTTACAATGAGGCTCTAAATTCCTTTTTACAATAATCAAGAATGCCAAAAACCGTGGACATCCAAAAACCTAACCCTAGGAGATGAAGCGCCAAAAGTCATGTGTGGCCCGTTTGGGTAAGTTAGTACATCAACTTCTCGGGGTTGTAACTTTTGCATACGATCTCCATTTTAGGCGTGCCATAGCCCATTGGAAAGGTATCATCAAGGAAATTCATTTTGGGGGCTCAATCATGCCTTTGGATATCATTGAGGAGATATATCCCGAAAAACCTTCATTTAGGCCCTCAAAATGGCCCCAGAAGTTAAAACTGCTACAAATAGTAAATTGCCAAAATTGTAAGAAAAATGTTTTGAGATGGTTGGAAAAGGTGGTTGGCCACTGCTATCCATTTGGATCAATCCTCCCTCCTTAGGAATCAATTTTTTCCATTGCGTTGAGGTCCCCCATCAGATGAGGAAATTTCTGCTAAATTTGGCCCCGGGTGAACCACTTGCCTTGGTGCAGAAGCTGCCCTGGTTTGATGACTCGATAAAGATGGATCCTTTGTTATTGAGTGCCCTTGATCCATATGTCCACAATATGATCATTAGATGCCTGTTGTAGGTAGTTGGGGTTGATCTCTATTTGTGTCAGTTGTTCTGCTACTTCTGAGGTGTCCAATAATGGTGGGAAATAAGGGCGAAGGAAATCCACGTTGAACATTGGGTGCAGACCAAGGAAAGGAGGAATGTTGAGCTCAAAAGAATTATTCCCCATAGCCTTGGTGATAGTTTATGGCCCATAACAGAGTGGGTGAAGCTTCTGATGGGGTCTCATAAGGCATTCTTTCTGCAAGTGCAACCAAACTTTGTCACCCACCTGAAACTTATGCGGCACCCGATGTTGATCATGGCGTTGTTTGTATTTGTCATTGGACTTCTGTAAGACATTATGAACCTGTTAGAGGATGTGCTAGATCTGCTCAATGAATAGGGTGGCTTTGTCATCTTCATTTGGAGCAGGAGATGAGTCAGTCGAGGTGACCGCAAGGGGAAGTGCAACATCTATGGGCCCCAATGGTTGGAATCACAACCCCACTTGAAAGGGGTTGTGATCGGTTGAGCTATGCAGGTCTCATTTGTAGATATGATGGAAATAGGGAAGGCTCTCATCCCATGTGCGAGGGTGCTTTGAATTATACATGCAAAGGATATGCACAATCATTCGATTTACATCCTCGGATCTGTCTGGGGGTGGAAGGCTGTGGATTTGGTGAGCTTGGTGTCCAGCAGTGACCAGAGGCTCGACCATAATGTGTTGAGAAATCGACTATCCTGATCTGAGACAATGGTTTGTGGGATTCCAAAATGTACCCAAACTCATTAAGAGAAGAACTTGGTAGTGGCCTCTGTTGTGATGCTCTTCTTGCAGGAAACTAGAATCGGCATCTTAGAAAAGTGATCAACAACCACAAAAACATAGTCATTTCCCATCTTGGTGGATGGGAGGCCCAACATGTAGTCCATTGAGATGGATTCCCATGGCCTGTCAGGAGTAGGAAGAGGGGTGTACAAACCCTATTTCTTAGTGGTCAGTTTGGCAATAGCGTAGGCATTGCAAGACCTGATATACTTGTTGACCTCCTGTTGAAGTTTCATTCAGTAGAAATGTTTCTGCAACATCACCACTGTCTTTTCAACACTGAAGTGTCATGCCACCCTACTGTAGTGGGCTTCCCAGATCAGCTTCGCTCACTCACTTTATGGAACACAGATATGGCCCAGATGACACAACAACCCATCCTAAAGATGGAAATTATCGACAACTGCATTTGCACCCAACATTTGGTAGGTGGTAGCGAAGTCAGGGTCTATCTCATAGAGTTGGGGCCATCCAAATGGATCATGGCTGCAAAAGTATAGAACCACGGTGAGTGCCACGACGGGTGGTCTACTGAGGCAATCAGTGACACAATTGGTGCTTCCTATTTTATACTTGATGTTGAGGTGGAATTGTTGCAAGTATGTGGACCACTTTTGATGGCAGTCATTCTGCAATTTTCCTTGTGTTTGCATGAACTACAGTGTCTTATGATCAGTGTGTATGATTGTCTCCTTCCAAAGAATGTAATGTCTCCACTAGTGACATTTTTGCACAATGGAGTACATTTCTTTGTCGTAAGTAGGGTACTTACGAATAATATCTGACAGTGTTTCACTATGATAGGCCACAGGGTGGTCATGCTAAGTGAGAATGACACCCATAGCATAGTCTAAAGCATCTTTCTCGATCTCAAAAGGATGTTGTAGGTCTGCTGTGAAAGTACTGGGGTTGATCACAAGCGCTACCTCAAATCATCAAACGCTTGTTGTTGGGACCAGCCCCACAAAATTTTTTTCTTACCACAACCCCTGTTTGTTTGGTTGAGGGTACATGAAATATGAGATAAACCCAACACGAACCTGTGATAGAAATTGGCAAGGCCCAAGAAGCTCTAAAGCTCAGTAAGTGTTGTTGGGGCTGGCCAGTCACGGATGACTTGGATCTTGGTTGGATCCACATGTACGCCATCTTGATCAATGATGTAGCCCAGGTAATGGACCCTGTCCATGCCGAAGGAGCATTTTTCCAAGTTGGCGTATAGTTTGTGCTGTCGCAGGGTGTGCAGAACCTGTTGAATATGCTACAAATGTTCATCTCAAGTATTGTCGTAAATTAGAATGTCATCCAGATAAACCACTACAAAATTATTGGTGAATGGTCACAGGATATCATCCATCATCCTCATGAAAGTGGCTGGAGTATTTTTCAAACCAAAGGGAATGACCAACCATTCAAAAAGGCCTTCCTTTGACTTGAAGGTGGTCTTCCATACATCTGTCTGTTTTATTGGGACCTGGTGGTAGTCAGACTTCAGATCAATCTTACTAAAGTATTTTCCCCCCATGAGTTGATAAATGAGGTCATCGATTCGGGGAATCAGGTACCGGTTTCTGACTGTGATTTTATTCAGAGCCCGATAATCAATACAAAGTCGCCAGGTTCAATATTTCTTCTGTACCAGCATGATTGGGCTCCCACAAGGTGATGAGCTGAGGTGGATGTGCCCCTTGTGGAGCAGTTCTTGGATCTGTCGCTTGATCTCCTCATTCTTTAACAAAGAGAAATGATAGACTGGCCCATTGGGTAGTGGTGTGCCCGGGTTCAGATCAATGGGGTACTTGACCTAGCAGTGCAGAGGTACCCCTGTAGGTGAGGAGAAGATATCTGAGTATTCTTCCACGACCTTATCTACTTGCTTCTATTGTGTGGAGAGGTCAGCCGCAAAGACCCTGGATGTGGCTATGATATTTCACTTATTCTGAGAGCGAATCATAAAGAAGAAAAACTTCCCCATCTGAGAGATGACCTTCCTACATTTCTTAGCAGAGATCAAGGAAATAGCACTAAGTGGGACTACCTCAGGTATCTTGTACAATTTCCTGTTCAAAGTAATAATAACACTATGAGGCCTAGACTCATATACAACATGACATTTCCATAAATAAGGTTGGACCAAAAGAACATCACAAACTTCGAGAGGAGACACATCACACAATACCTCATATTTGAAGGGCTTGATGTCGTATGACAGTCAGCATTGTTGGCTAACACGAAGATCGCTTCCTTGGCGGAGCCATCCAATGTTGTATGGTTGTGGGTGCATCATTGTTGGCAGGACTAGCCGCTTGATGACCTCTACTGATATGAGGTTCTTTTGGCTACCGCTATCAATGATGAAGTGCAATGGGGTGCCTTTTACCCACATCTGTGAATGAATAAGCGCTCTCCTTCTTCTGGCTCGTCTGGTTCACTAGGCTGGAGCTTGGTGGTAGCAACGATGGCACTGGGTTCCGCGTCAATGATCCATCTTCCCCTTTCTGGTTCTGGATTAGAGTCATAATATGCATATGATTTAGAGGCTTTCACTTTGGCCACCAGCGACTTCTTTAAGAAACAATCAACAGTGTTATGCCAAGGGCTCTTATGGAAGTTGCACCACTTCCCAGTATCTTTCTTTGTCTTTTCAGTGTCCTTCTTTTCTTGTAGCTTGGATTGGATGTCTTGATACTGTCAATATTTTCTCTATCCTTTGTTCAGTGGGTTGGGGACACCCTTTCCTAGCTTTTGTTGTGAGGGGTTCCCAGGCCCAAATTTTCGTGTCTTTTGTTTGAGCTTCTGCTCAATTTTGATGGCATATCGATAGGTCGCGCCCAAGGATGAGATGTCCAAAAATTCCATTTCAGTTTGGATGTATCTATGTAGAGAACCATGATACTTGAGCACCATATGTCACTCTGAATCTTTGATACCCAACTTGGTGCGCAAGCTATGGAAGATATTTGTGAAATTTGGCACTACTTAGTCTCTTTCTTGTTGCAGTGTGGTCCATTTGGTATACAGGTTTTCATGACTTCCAAAAGGGTAGTATTGTTCCTTAATAGCATCCCTGAAGGATTCCCAGGTGGTCGTGACTAAAAATAATGAGGTTTCCTCTATTTCCTTTTGCTCACAGAAAGTTTCCCACCAATCTTTGACATGGGGAACAACTTTGAGGAGTGCAAAAGTAATCTTTTCTTTATTAGAAAAGTTATGGACAGAAAAATACCCTTCTAGTAGATTCAACCACTTGTCTACAACATTTGCATCTATCTAACCTTCAAATATAGGAATATCGAAGTTTATTTGTACCTTGAAGGGGGCGGCACCTCCGTTCAAAGAAGATGTGTCGCATGTTGGTAGTCACCAAAGGATTTGCATGAAACTATCCATCATCTCATTCCTTTGTTGCGTGAGGGATTCCTCAATCAACAATTTGCAAGGATCTCCTATCCTATCATATTTCTTTTCTCCTACCATGGGAGGTCACTTGGGCATGCAAGAGATTCTTTCCTCAAGAGAAACAAGCTCGAGACCCAACTCTTTATACTCCGACCTCGTTGGGGACATGCATTAAGATGACAAGGAGCATATTTCTCTGATACCACTGATCGGGATTTTATGAGTAGAAAAAAATGAATACAGATTATTAACAGGTGATTAACACAAAATAAAAGAGATATAGTAAAACTAGTTTTCTATTCAATAACAAAATAAGCTGAAACTGTAAAATGCAGAGGAAACAAGCTTGCTGGAATGGTGGCAGCTTATCTCTGAGAAGAGATGTGACAGCAGTGTGCATTCACAAGAAGCAGGTTGCAATGAGGCTCTGAAGGAATTTTTACAATAAGAAAGACTTCAAAACACCCTAGACATCCAAAAACCTAACCCTAGGAGATGAAGTTCCAAAAGTCATGTGGGCCCTGTTTGGATAAGTTAGTACATCAACTTCCCGAGG
This sequence comes from Picea glauca, assembly GCA_000966675.3. NCBI lineage: Eukaryota > Viridiplantae > Streptophyta > Pinopsida > Pinales > Pinaceae > Picea > Picea glauca. The sequence goes on along the minus strand of JZKD02S2356545.1, from coordinate 107,654 downwards.
TCGTACCTTTTGCTTAAGATATCCATTTTAGGTGTGTGATAGCCCGTTGGAAAGGTATCATCAAGGAGATTCATTTTTAGGGCTCAATGATGCATTTGGCTATCATTGAGGAGATCGATCCCTAAAAACCTTCATTTAGGCCCTCAAAATGGCCCCGGAAGTTAAAACTGCTAAAAATAGTAAATTGCCAAAATTGTAAGAAAAATGTTTTAAGACAGTTGGAAAAGGTGGGTGGCCACTGATATCCATCCAGATCAACTATCTCATATAAAGTTTGAGCACTTTCAAGATAATCTTGGTATAGTTCGAAAGGACCCTCCTTGAAAGGGGGAGTAGATGTTGTGATGAGACATCTCTTGCTTCCAACCTAATGGTTGTGATGTAAAGCAGGACGAGTACCTTGCTTCTGACATGGTCATTGTGGCGTAAAGCAGGACGAGTACCTTTCTTCCGACCTGATGGTTGTGACATAAAGCAAGATAATGTGTGACTAGTACTATGCTTCCGGCTGTATAGCTGCGATGTAAAGCAATTTTATTTCCCTGCTTATAACTTGATGGTTGTGACGTAAAGCAAGATGATATGATGAGACTAGAACTGAGCTTCCATATTGATAGATTTGGCGTAAATCCAGTCTAGTATCCTATTTCCGACCTGATGGTTGTGACGTTGATGCAACCTCGCCTCTCAGTAGGCGGTCGCTCTACCAGGACCTTCTGTTTCTCTCGGGCCCGAAGAGTCAACGCTCGTCGACTCCCTAGGGGATCACGAGTTACCACCGCTTCATCCTCCGATGGTCAACGGGTCAACCTTCCCACTATCGGGATTTTCCCTACCGGGAAATCCCAACTCGCCGAACCCCGAATCCCGATCCAATGCCTCGTGGATTCCACTCTGACTCCCGGGTCCCACGCTGCCACGTCACGTCGGGACTTCGCGACTCGCGGGTCTGCGACTTCAAGTCTCCTGCCACTGGAAACCCCGAATGCTAAAACTCCGAGATTCCGGATTCGTGCCACCTGTCCACACTCGGATCGACAGTCCCGACTAAATCGGGGAATCGCACTTCGCGATTCCAACATGCATGGGACTATTGCACTCGCTGACCCCGATTCGCCGATGTGCGATGGGAATGGTTCCTCCGTGCACCTGTGACTTAAACCTCTCGCGGCTCCTCCACGATCAACGGTACCCTAGAGTTCGGGACTCTCCTCGATCAACTCCAGTCGTCGATTCTCTTCCTCTTTGAAGAGATCTCTACTCCACCACCCTCGTCCCGTGCGCCCACTGCCGGGTCGATTTCTCAATGAACCAAAGGGTTATCCCTTCTGAGCTTCGTCCTCTGATTCCTTCAGAGAACCTTCATGCACTCGCTCACCCTTCAACCTTCAACCACTCTCTTAGTGTCGAAGTTCTCCTGGGCTCTGTGCACTCACGCTTGCAACAGCCTCGTCTCATTCCTCCTCTCAGACTCGCCACTGAGAACTCGAATTCGACCTGCACTCGCCTGCACGGCTCGAACACTCAACCCAACTCTGGGGAAAAGAGAGACAAAAGCCCAACTACTTAGCCGCCTCGACGCACTCTATGCGGAGGTTCTTCACTGCACTCGATGCAGGAATCTTACGGCCTAAGCAGAGAAACAATTGAAACTCATTCTCTCAGGTTCCTGACCTGGTAAGCAATCACATATGCAGCATATAACAAATACGCATAAAAGGAATCAAGTAAACAGAAGCATAGCATCAACAACACAAAAGTATCAAACACATCCATGGCAATTGAATCACAACTCTTCTATTAATTCAATGATTATACACAGGGGGTTCGACACAACTTCCTCTTGGCTCTGCTCTCTGCTTGCTCCTCTATGAATGAATGATAATCCTGATACAATGTACAAAGGAGGGTGTCTATTATTCCGTTTTCCCTCTCGAAAGTAGAAATGTCTAATCTACAGTTAATTCCTATCTAACAGCATTAATTCCAATAAATGCCTTCCTATCTACTAATACAATATAACTGCGCTCGGCTTTGAATGCCTTCATCCAAACGACGACGCAACAATCTCCAAATCATTTCAAAATGTGCGTGCTGGCACTGTCCAGCTGTATGTTCTTTCTCCGTGCGCGCTGGCTCGCTTGATGGCGTGTAGATGCTCCTGCATCAGACGTAAAGCATGACGAGTATCTTTCTTCCATCTTGAGTGTTGTGTCGTAAATCAAGACGATGAGATGAGACTAGTACTGTTCTTCCATCTTGATAGATGTGATGTAAATCCAATATAGTATCTTGCTTCCATCCTGAGTGTTGTGATGTAAATCAAGACATTGAGATGAGATGAGTACTGAGCTTTCAGCTTGACAGCTATGACGGAAATCCAGTCTTGTATTATGATGAGCCAGCCTTGTGCTTTGATGATGATGATGTATCATTTTTTATACTAACACATATTGATGCAGATGATGATGTAATTCCTTTGAGAATGACGATGTTTCCGATGCAGAAAATTTCTGATGACTTATAGATATGCCAGTCAGTGTTCCAAGATGATATTGATGATTTTGTCCTCTCACCCACTTGATGTTGTTGATGATGTTGTCCTATCTCTCTCGCATGATGCTGTTGAAGAATACCCTTCTTGTTAAGGGGGAGTGTTCAAATAATGTAACTGCAAAGTGTATTCTTATTATTATTTGATATATTATTCATTATATCAATCCCCATTGTGGATTGATCATGTAGGCCACTTTAAAAGGACCAAATCCCCTTTTGCGGATTGGTCATATTGTAATTGTAAAAGGAAAAGGAAGAAGTTGGCCCCATAATATATCAAAGAGGCCCTAAAACATAATAAAGGTGATTATAACCACCCAGTTGGAGATGTCATCCCTGGCAATGAAGAGACACTTCACATGTGCCAGTATTGTATAAATAAGGAGGCTAGCGCCTCACTTAGACACACAACTCACTTTCTCATTTGTGAGACAAGTTTCAAAATTGTAGTTAATAGAAGAAGGAGAGAGAGTGGCGCATATCTGGGAGAGGATCTTCTACATTACTTTAAGAGATCTCTTGGCATTGTATTGGCTATCTATAATAAGGAAGTTTTTCTAGGTTTTCTTCCCCTAGCGGGTTTCCCAGGATAAATGTTGTGTCTCTTGTGATTGTGTATTTCTCAGTGATCTTGTATTATGCTATTGTTATCTAATGAAATGAAAATAACTATATAATGGCTTAAACATTAACAAAAATATCCTTTGAATCACCTCCATGAGATCTTCTTCTCATCAAGGTGCTTGAATTTCTTAAGTTGATCCCACCACATGGTTTCCTTTCCTTGCAATTTGTAGGTTTCAATTCCATCTTCTACCCTTGAGGGGTAATCAAGAAGTTGTAAATATTTCTTCATTTCTAACAACCATGCCTCGACCTCTTCTCCCATTTTCTGAAAACCATTGAAAGATGGTGGCTTGATTTTCCTGAGTTCACCTTGAAATATGTTTGATTCAAGGCTTCTTCTTTGCCTCTTGACAGGATACACACTTAGGCTACTCCCTAGCCCTGAACGTGCATGAGCTCTCCTAGTGGATTCTCTAGGGAATCATGGTGACTTCTCATACTTCTTTACTTTCTATCATTCCCATGATCATCCTTTCTTCTATTGGCTTTGGATGTGGTAACTTGTCTAGCACTAGTTGATTACTTTTTTCCAGAGTCTTTATTGGTTTTCCTCTACAACATATTAAGAATATGAAGTATCTCTTCCTGAACATTCATAATCCTTTCATTATTGACCTTATATGTCTTCACTTCTCTCTTCAGACTTCTCATAGTTACAAGCTCATTCCTGCCTCTTATTCCATTATAATCTATATCGACATTTTCCATGATGACATGTAGACCTATGACCTCCTCCTCATGGTTGTAAGATGCCTAGGAATCTTCCATAACTCCAATTCTCATATAAGAACCAATTTGTTTTTCTTGTACTTCTAATTCTGCAAGAAATGTGCATGTAATAATTATTGTTAGCACATGCATATTATAAAACATTTCATTACTTAGAATAAGGGTTATTCTTCATGTCAATTTATTAAGAACATAATGCACTAAGTCAAAATATTATTCCTTATACATGTTCCTCTCTAAAACATATCTCCAATGTATATACTCATGCCTCATTATGAGTTCTAAGTGAAAAGTTACAACATCCACAAGCTGTAGTTTCCACTCATTGATCTGTTTTTATTGCTAAAATTTTGTTTTATTAATTTTTTAGAAACTTTTAGTGCCCAATTCAAAATTCTAGGTGGATAGATGTCTTCTCGTCCTCAATACCTTTCTAGCAACTTTTTGTTTTCTAAAATCTGAGCTTTGAACTAAAAGTTATGGTCCAAAGAAGTTTAGATTTGTTTTCTCATTTTATTCTTATATGATATAGGTGTTTTATTTATCTTTCTGTATAATTTTAGGTGCCCATATCCCAAATATGGATCCATGGATAACTTCTATGGTTTATAACCTTTCCATAGACTACTCATGTACTCTAAACGGACTTTTGAGTAAGGAGTTATGCCCTCTGGAAGTGAACTAGTGCCAAAATTATATCCTTAATTGTTTAAACTGTAACTTCCTCATATGAGCTATGTTTTGCATTGAGAATAGATAGTTGGAAATATCTCTCTAAGTTCTTTTATTTGAGATGCAGATATAGGGTGTCCCAATAGTACACCTTGGTCTTGTAAAATCGACCCGCAAGTTTAAGACCTTCAAAATCCAGAAAAAAAAATAGTAGAAATTGATTTTTTTATTGTTATAATAGTCTTTTAACCTGAATCGTTGATCTTGAAATCAGGGGAAATATTATTCGTTTATTTTAAATCTATTAGTAATCGATGATTGACATTCTCCTTTGGGTGCATGCAACACCCTACCAAAAATGTCGACCTGACCATCGACCATCAACCCTTTCCTTTGACAACCGACTTGCAATACATTGCTAAAATGACTAACATGACCATTTAATGTCAGTTATTTCTTTGGGATGAGTAAAATTCTTTACCGATTCATCCAACATGATCATCGACCATCAATCATTTATTGCATGACGTGGAAAATAAGCTAATGTGGCATGACGCATGTGTGCTGACATGGAACCCTGAATGATGTGGCATGACACATGGATGTTGATGTGGCATGACATGCCATCCTACTCTTTCCTTCATCAATAATAGATAACTTCTCTTAGAATACAAAATCACCTCACCAATTCCACCAACCAGACCATCGGCCATCGAAGATTTTTATTGGAGGATGAAACACTTCATCAAACTTGTCGATCCAACCATTAGTTTTCTCCACTTCCAAACCATCGAAAACAAATCCATACCATCGATATACTTCACCTTCCCAATTGTTGAAAATGAATCTCAATCGTTGATCTTATCCACTTTCCAAACAGTCGAAAATGAATCTCGACCTTCAATTTGATCTACTTTCCAAATGTCTGAAAATGAATCCTAATTGTCGATTGGTTCAACTTTCCAATCATCAAAAATGAATCTCAACTATCGATTCACTCCATTTGCAAAACTCCTAAAATGAATCTTGGCCATTGATTGGTTTCCTTTTCCCAACTGTCAAAAATGAATCTCCACCGTCGATTCAATATCCATTTGCAAAACTCTGAAAAATGAATCCTAGAGGCAGATTTGCTTCATTTCCCCAATTGCCAAAAATGAATGCAGACCATTGGTTTCCTTCAAATTCCAAATACCATCCACAATTAAAAATATAGATAAATAATACATTTTGTCCAACTTTTTTTGTCCTCGCATTCTAAGTAGGTTTGGAGTTTCTATGCATATATTATTGATAATCAACTTTATTTAAGATTATTATTAATCTCTTCACATTACTATTTATTATATCAGAATCGTGTTTTTTAAAAATATGTTTGACTTTACAAATAGTCTTAAATATATATCACAACTTTACATTTGTTTATTATTATTATTAATATTATTTTTGTCAATATATTTAATTCTATTCCAACTTAAGTCACAAAAATAAAGCGTTTTCAAATATCCCTTATCAAGTTAGTCGCTTCGGCCATGTGCATTGCTTAATTAACAATATCTATTTATGTCCATATTCCATTTTGATAAATAAGAATAATTATTTACCAAAATCCAACACTGTAATAATAAATAAGATTAAATAAATACTATGAAAGATGAAAGCTTATAAATAAAATGCCTGATATCCCATTATGTTTCCTATGCTCTCTGTATAGAGTTCAGTTGGGTTGGTTAATGGTCGACATTTTGAAAAGTACTGAGACACTAAACAAGGAATGCCATTCTTCTACAATATTATAAATTAAATAACAACACAATAACTTAATTATAATAAAAAACTAAAACACGTACACCTAGAAGCTAAGATTATTAGTATCAATTAAATAACAATGCAATAACTAAATTATAATAAAAAATCAAAACACTTATGCCAAGAAGGGGAGATAATTAGTATCGATTAAATAACAAGTCAATGAAAGTGCTAATCTGTAAATTAGCTTGAAATGAAAATAGAATCATGGGGGAATTCAAGACATGTGAGTTGTTCCAAGTGTTCACAGTTGCACATAGTGGTGACACTTGTAGATAGCATTGAAGTATTGTGACAATTGGTTGTGTATGTGAAGTGTTCATAGTTGCACATAGTGGTGACACTTGTAGATAGCATTGAAGTATTGTGACAATTGGTTGTGTATTGTGAAGCTGCGCACATTGGTGTTTACATTTTCCCCTGCCATCCCCACACATACTCTCCTTGCTGCCATTACTACACATACTCAACTCATGCAATATTGCAAGTGGGTTGTCATGTATCCAAGAAATATCACCTTCTATCGATAATAAGAAATTAACAAAAAATCAATTCATATTCCATATACTTTAGTATTAATGAACTTTGTTAAGGAATTTGGGATTGGAGGGTATGTGAGTAAGTTTTTTCTCAAATTTGAGTGATCTGAGTAGTTGCTCTAATGGTTTTTTTTTTTTTTTTTCTGACTAACTGACCTAGTCTAAGCAATATGACTTATTGATTTATGATAAGGTTTTGTGATGCTTGTTATTTGGAAGGTAGAGGCAATGAGTAAGACTAATAATTTAGTATCTACACACAGAGCACAACTGACCAATATGATCTTCTTGAATCATGGTGGACAAGTACTAGAAATGTTTCCCAAAGTGTGGCTGAAATTGGTCATCTCAGGTCGATATGTCTACATAAACCTCACTAATATGGTTGTATTGAATCATAAAGGCTTTTGGAAGGACCCCAACACGTTAGGTTTCTCCAATCCAGGACATGGAAAATGCATGAGCTTCTACAAAATTAAAAAAATTTGGGCTCAACGCCACTTATGTAATTCGATAGTTTGTCATTGTTTTAAGTATATGATTTTATAGCACAATCTATATCATGATAATTTAGTTCAATAGTTGGTGTTACTTTGATGGACAATAATACATGAACCCCCCACTAACGAAGATTGATTATTGATTGTCCTGAATTTATTGGACCATTTCAAAAAAGCGGAGGAAGAACTCACTAAATGGAAGATATTATGTGGGTGATAATCAATCAAAAGGTGCCTAGAAAAATCGATAGGGTCCACACCATAGTGCCTCGGATGGGAAGGAAGAGGACACTTGTGGCTAGTGTAACCTATCCCTATTCGTAGAGAAGGATGGGATGTGAGGCTCTATTTGTTACTCATGAAGCCTATTGTAAACTCACAAAGAATAGACCAAACTACAACCTACTTTTTATTATCAAGGGATCAAAGATATTCCATGGCTCATGCATGTTATGGTGCAAGGGAGAAATTATGGATTACAGGTTCAATCCCCTTGTACTACCTCCTTCTAATCAACTAGGGGACTTACTTGATGGCTATTTGAAGGTATATGATTTTGTTTTGTAATTACACTTTGTCCTTTTTCCTCCATAATCATAGTAGAATATAATTCACCATGTCAAGTGTCTAAGTGTGGGTAGTGGTATCTAGGTTAGGGTCATCTCCAAGTTTGGGTCAGGCAGTTGTGCACATGGTAAAGTTTTTCTAGTGGTATCCAAAATGGTAAAGTGGTTCATGTAGAACTGATTGAATTCATGTAGTTGACAAATGAAGAGTTGGTTAGGTGAAGCTTATCCATATCCAATGTATAAATCTAATAGATGGAAACTATAGTAAAGGAACTGAGGAATCTTGCTAATGATGTTGGAAAATTGGTGAAACAAGGAATGCCCCAAACCCAAATATTATTATTTCACTAAACAATATGAGAAGATGTTTGAAGATGTATTGCAAAGAAACAAGGATGAAAATAAGATATTCCTAAGCAACAAAATTACCAACTTAACGAGAACTATAGCCCAGAAATATCATATTTTTTGGTAAAAAAACACAAAAATCAACCCCCAAATAAAAAAGTGTTGCTATCGGTAGCACCATTTTTTTGTGAGGTGGTTAAAAATATAAGTTGTTTGAAATTGTGCCATTGACACTATGTGACATTACTGACAGAACCTTGAAATTGACCCTTGAATCGAAAAGTGATGCTACCAATAGCACCATTTTGTTTTAGTTAAAACTATGACCTATTTGAAATGTGGCCTTGACCACTAGCACCACTACAAATACGACACTGAAAATCGACTCTTAAATCTAAAAGTTTTATTTTTTGTATCTAATGGAATCGACAACTAGGTAGGCTCATATTCACGTGACATGGAGTCGATTATGACCATTACCACTATAACCTCCAGGCATAAGATTTATTTGTTTTTGAAACTAAAAAATATCTAAATTAAATTTAAAATAAAAAAATTAACTAAAAAAAACAAAAAAAAAATTAAAATACAAATGTTAAATACAAACATTAAAAAATATTAAAAACATTAAACTAAACTAAATTTAAAAAAATAATAAAACTAAAAAAACTACACTAAATTAAAATTAAAAAAGAAAAGAAATCAAATTTTAAAAATATAAACAAACTAAATTTAAAAACAAAAAATTTAATAATTTAATTTTCTTTTTTAAATGAGGCACGTTGGAGGGTCCGCCCTCCCCCACGGGCCTCTCCCCCTTTCAACCCACATGGCCTAAACAAATCGAGGAGGGGGGTGATGTTAGGCATTTGCCCCTTCACACCCACATGGCTCAAACATGGTCACACGACTTTGTTTGGGCCACGAGGAAAACAAAATTTGTGTATGACGCCAGAATGGTTGTGCGTGTAGTAGAAATCACATGTGCAGAGTGGATTACATGTACAATATTGATTTTTTCTTAGTATGCTTGTGCCCATAGTTGTATTGTGTTACTTCAGTTGTTATAAGTTGTGTTAGAAGAGGAAAGTTTGGAATGGTGTGACCCAACTTGGGGTTGAGCGTGTTACTTCAAGTAATTCTATGCAAACCAATATTATAGAGTAGAATCTGCGCACTAGGTTTTGGAGTAATGTTACTCAGTAGTAAACTGGGTACGTTACATATTGCCCCCTCCAACGTTCCTCATTTAAATTTTTTTTTATTAAATTTTATGTTTTTAAATTTGATTGGTTTGTATTTTTTAAATTTTTTAATTTTAACTTAGTTTAGTTTTTTTAGTTATGCATATATATTTTTAATTTAGTTTTGTTTAATGTTTGTATTTAACATTTGTATTTTATTTTATTTTTTAATTGTATTTTATTTTATTTTTATTTTTTTATAATTTTTATTTTTTTTATAATTTGTTTATAAAAAAAAATTCTTTTCCATGTCTTTTTTTACTTCTTTTTTTTTTGGTTTTAAGGGTCATTTTTTAATTCCCCAAAAATTAGATTTTACTCTTTTTTTAGTTCATTTTTTGAATTTTTTATTAAAAAATCGTAATCTCCATTTTTTTCAACATTTTTTTTCATTATTTCTAAAAGAAAATTGTTTTTACTTCCTTAAAAAAAGAATTTGTTTAGGGGTTTTTTTTTTCTTATCATGTTATAACACTTTTTCATTTAGGAGTCGATTTTTAGTATTTTATTTGTGGTGGTGCCAGTGGTCAAGGCCACAATTTCAATTAGGTCATAGTTTTCTATTAAAAACTAAAGTGGTGGTACTAGTAGCAATTCACTTTTCGACTCAAGGCTCAATTTAAGTCTTATGTCTATCATGTCACATAATGTCAAGGGCATGATTTCGAACAACTTGCACTTTTAACCACCTCCCCAAAAATAGGTGCTACCAATAGCACCACTTATTGAAACAAGGGTAAAAATGCAACCTCTAACAAAACGAGAACTCTAGAGAGTTATCGTTAAGTTGGTAACTTTTTTGAGCCAACAATGTAAGGCATGTAAGACTTTAAATCATATGCTTAAGCAAAGTGCCTAAGCTCCAAACCAACTAGGATTTGAACAATAAAAAACTGAAAAGTCTAGAGAATAAGCAGGAAAACATATACCCATTTCACATGTTAGATTAATTTCTTCTTCTACTTCATTTCCATTTCAAAGCTCTTCTTATATAAGTATGTATAGAATAAGTGAAATTTCCCCAAGCCACCTAGATTTTAGAGCAATTTCTTATGTTTAAAAATTTGCATTTGAAGGGAGAAATGGTTGAATTTATTTGTACGTGGGAAGGAAGGCATGGACATTATGGATATGCCCATAGTAGCTAAAGCAAAAACTCCACTTTGAATGGTAAACTAAATACAATTTGTGTATATAGAGTAGAGACAAAGATTTGATTGAATAACTTATAGTTGCATAACATCAATATGATTCCTCCAACAATAGGTGTCTTACTATTTTCTCTAGTATGGATTTATTCTTCCATATTAGTAATTTGAAATTTTGACTTGGACACTACAATCATGAATATTGTTGAGGCCCTCTTGTGAAGGAAGCGTTATCTAGGTAGTAGAGATGGCGACTTTAGAGTTGTCTAGACGGTGGAGACATGGCCGCATAGTTGTCAAGGCAGTGGAGGCAGAGGCAGTGGCTTTAATGAAAGATGAACATTCTCAAAGCAATATGATCATTTGCTAGAATAGTTTAAAGACTTGTCAGAATAGTGTAAATCCATGACATCATTTTCAAACAAATCATTGTAGTATATTTAAATAATTGACATAGATCATTGTAGCATTAAAGTTATAATTAGAGCTTAAAAATTAGGTTATAAAACTTAGCTTATATAAGAATCTTGGCAATAACACTCCAAACCTATTATCCAATAACATTCATTATAAAATTAATTTAAACACTGTAAATAAATAATTATTTTGTTTAGCCTATGTATGACATTGGAAAATCGAAAATTATTTTTAGTCCAATCTTAAGTAACTGATGGTCAATGATGAATCAATATCTAGAGTTCTATCCTTCAATGGAGTAGGGACTTAAAAGGTATGTCGAGTTTATACCTCTTTTAGTGGTTGGATTATGAAGAATAACCAATTAGTTGTCGAGGTTTGCAAGAATGTGGATGGGATTCGACCAATGTTACAAGAGTTGCTTAATGGATTCGAGATTACGATTAGAGTCGAGATGATGATGGCTATGGTGTTTTTGCACTATATTGTTATGATTTGATTATTTTATATATATATATATATATATATATATATATATATATATAGATATAGATATAGATATAGATATAGATATAGATATAGATATAGATATAGATATAATATTTGTACAAAATATAATATTTAGAGGATACATGTTCAAATCAACAAAGGGAATGGATGTTACATGGGAATGAAGTTCTAATCTTCTTAATACTAGGATGTAAAATGAACATCACTTTTTTAAGACATTGAACTTCATGAATCATTTAGAGAGGGTATTCTTCCATTGCTACCGAATTCAACATACAAATTATGATATGTGATACTGTTAGGTGGAAATATAGTCGTTTAATTCTATTCTAGTACTTTCCCAACTATTTAATTTGTCAATTCGAGGTTTGTAGGATTACGAAGCACATGCACTATATATGTAGGACTGAAGTAGAAGTAATCTAATCTAAATTGCTGAAATGAAATTAATCTAAGAAAGCATTGAAAGACTAACTAGGAAAGCAATACAACATGTGAAGAATTGAATGACAAAATACATATGTGAGCTCACACCATATATCAATCTCAAATTATATTACAAGAGTCAAATGAAAAAGCATGAAAGAATAAAAGAGCTAAGAATCCCCTTCTCCTAATTACAAGACCAAATTATGAATTACATGATCTCTTATGAATAACATCCTCCAATTATGAATAACATGATTTATCACTCTAACTCCAACTCCCCAATTATGAATAACATGATGATCCTCATGAAGAGAGAACACTCTCTTTTATACATGAGTGTCATAATTACAGATCCACTATTCTCTCAACTTATTACTTCAAATCCTCCACAAATATCTTGAATAAGATATCCTATCAAAATCTCCATGATCTTCTCCTTTGAATATGCTTGAATGATTGTCCCAAATATTCTTCAAATCTTCAAAGCTTG
>JZKD02S2356545.1:39526-82836 GCA_000966675.3 Picea glauca | reverse complement strand
TTAAGCATGGGTTCTCTTACTCCACAAAGCATCTTCCCGTGAGGGCTTTCACCATAAGGGGACTACTTTGGAGTTCATCCATATTTACTTCTTATCAACCATGAAAAAAAAATAATGAGTCATATTTACATCAAACACTATTGGATCCATTACCCAAACCTTTGTACTATGGGTCTTTCTTCAAGGGTTGACATCAATGACAACCAACCTTAATCAACAGAATGCACGGATCTCAATAGTTACTTTTTACTGAGAAAACCAAACAAAAACTTATAAATATAATGATGGGACGAGAGGAAGGATATCCCTGACTAGGCCAATATTTTGTTTTGCTTGGTGAGGCACTGTCAACTTCCATCCCACATGCTTCAATTTTCCTTAGTGCAATATGATCTACGTAAGGGTTTGTTCAATTATGGTTGCTACGGGTTGATCCTTTTGTTAAATGCCACGTTTTTCAAATAGTGACTTTATATTGTCATCATTGTAAAAATACGAGGTTGATGATTGATTTGAACATAAATCATCCATAGCAGGGGTCGATGAAGTCATTCCCATCTCATGAGGCACTTCCTTTACTCAGAGAGTTGTAAGTCTCTTCCATAAGAACATGTGAAGCGCCCACTGTTCCAATTCTGATAAACCCATCAACTGTACGATTGACCAAGGGATTTCCCAAATCACCACACCCACAGTAGGTGAATGAACATTGGCAAATATTTTTTTCATGAGGAATCTTTTCAGGTGCTTATGAATCATCATTGAATTGCAGTGATTCATAAGTGTGAAGAATAGACAGGTCACTCGTTCAAGTCATCCCAAGTGGCAAAAGAAAACGGAAAGCTAGTTTTTCGAAAATTTTCTTCTTGGTTCATTCATGTACCCACCCAAATTCAATAAAGATCGAGAACAACAGCTCATTCCTTTCCATCCAATTGCACACACAACATCCAAAAATTGGTTCCCCCAAGATCCAATGCATAAAAAAACCTTTCATCTCCTATAAGCAGGTTGTCAACGTAGCTTAGGAGCATCTTAAGCTTATTGATGCCCTTAGAGGCCAAGTCTGCATTCATCTCGATGATCATAGAATCCATGACATGCCTGAGCTTATGCACAGGAGTCAAACACTGGTCCTTGAAATCGTGGAGAATGGTGATCGCATGTTTCAACCTGTTCTTATTTTAAGCATGACTTCTAGCACAGGCAGTGGCCATGCATGCTATAGAGGTTCCGACTATGGTCTTACTTCTGAAATTATCATCCCTCGAGTTGGAATGATGATCACTTATCTGTCTTTGTATACCATCATCAGATACGAAAGTTCTCAAACTTGTGCTCTTGGATTCAATAAGAAAATATACCAATCTAGTCATGATCGTAAGCATCAACAATGCACAAAAATACAGAGTGGCCGCATCCAATCTTGATTCATTAATGGAATCGATTTTTAATTATTTAATGGTGAAATGTTCGATCGCTTCAGGATCAGGACTGATTGTGAATTAAATATGGATAATTGCAATCACAATCATGATTTGGTTCGTATTATTCAGTCAATCCATTCGAAGATGTAACTGCCTAACTGCACTTCGAACGGTTGCAGCTTCACCACTAATGTCTTGCTTCAAACTACTGTAGCTTCACCACTGATATCTCAGCCCAAAATTAGAGGTAAAAGTGGATCAAATAAGGACCGACCATATCCACATCACATCTGAAACATTCACGCTCACTCCATGTGATTGTCGATCTTGCTTTTTTTTCAATAATTTAGCACTTGCCGCAACACCAACAATTTAGGCGGCAATCAACTGATCAATATTTATTACAAATTCCATCTCACAAATAGTTCAAAATTGTGTGTAGGATGGAAGAGAGTATGAATACATCTGTCAAAGAAACTAAAGACTGATAGATCAAAGTCTTATTGTACATTAATCGAATGTTCCTGATTTGTTACCTCAACTTGTCCTTGCAGATGAAGGGCCATTTCAGCTGTCGCTATAGCTGCCTGTATCTGTCATATTCATTGTATAATACTCAATTCACAAGCCATGTTGTAACATAGCAAGAGAAATCCAACATCTTGAAGAATGAAAAGAGTGAATAAATGTTGTTGTATCCTCATCTCCTCTAGAACTAGTTATGGCAAGTGCATGTCATAAAAGAAGAAGAGCCATGAGAATCAATGCAGAAGAATGAAAGCATGATGCACCACTTCCATTGGCTGATGCATATTCATCGTATTCGGTTTCCAAAAAGTGTCTTTCTCCTGCAACCATTGCAACAGACGAGGCTCGTGTAGGTCCAATTGTGCTTCAGATATCTCCCAACTTGCCTTGATATCAAATGGGATGTCTTCCAAATGAGTAGGGAGAGGGGCAGTATAGCCAGGCTTGTATTGCTGAAGGAATATCTTGCACATGGTGTCTCCTTTCTTATTGCACCAATTTTGTACACATGTCCTGTGCATTTCAAATTTATGATATATTGTTTTGTTTTCAGGGTTTTACTCCAAGTAAAATTTCTCTATCAGGTGGATAAAGATGTGAAAGACCGAGATACAAATAAGGTCATAGACAAGAGGGATATAAATATTTAAATATTTTGTAGGTGTATCATTCAAACAGTATTGTTGTCGTTCAATCAGAAAGATGAACCAAACCAAAATTTCAAAAATGTAGTTCAATCGATTCCAGGCACAGTTCGACCACTGTAACAGCATGTAAAATTTCACTGTAACAACATGTAAAAACTCGGCTTTGTTTTATTCGTCTAATTTTTTTTTATTGTGTTTATTTGTCAGTCAAAGGATGGACACAAAAACATTCATTCATGAAATCAATTTAGGCATCCAATTTTCTGTTCCTCACAATCGCACGAAGTGCGGAGGAGACCATACTTATTAAAAAAAAAATAGAGCAAAACATTGTTTTATTCATTAGACTACCTACTCTATGCTAATTAGAATTAAAAATTGGTTACATGTAGGAAAACTTCCAATGGATCCAAGCACACAACAGTAACAAAAATATATTCATGTGCAATTTTTCAAATGAAAGATAGAAATTTACATGAATAAACTAATTTTGTTGCTGTAATGACAAACTAACTAAATAAAAATGAAATTTATCTAATCGAGTGATTACCTAGAACCATTGCTTGATAATGCTTTCATAGGCGCATTTTTCCTCGCTCAGATATTGTTATAACTCCTCTTCATATTCCTCAATCTCCTGCTTGAATGTTTCTTCATCATCAGATGTGTAGGAGTCTTCATATGTTGAGTCTTCGTTTGTTTCTGGAGGAGTATTTGAATCTTTAATTGTTGTCAAGATCTCCTCTTCCTGAGAAGAGGAGATCCCAAATTTCGCGAGGATTTGAGTGAGTAGTTCCAAGATGACACTCATTGTTAAAACATATTGAAAAAGGGTTTCTTACAGCACCCAAATCAAAAAAAAAAAAAAAATGAAAATCATACTTGCTAAAACACATACTCTCCGCAGTTGCGGAAAACACACTTGCTACAACTGAAATTCACACTAGCGAAAAATGAAATTTGTGTGAATTGAAATTCACACTCTAGAGATGGTAGGGAGAACATGAGGAGTCTCCACTCAAGTAGCTGCTATGACCCCTTACCAACACATGCAGACACACTTGCAGGAAATCACACTAAACTTCAATCCATCGTGCTTCCCCAACAACAGTGCCAAAATATTAGGCAGAAATATTGTCTTTTAATTTCATTGTAGTACTTGCCCAACTATTTAATTTGTCAATTTGAGGTTCGTAGGCTTACAAAGCACACACACTATATATGCAGGACTAAAGTAGAAGTAATCTAATCTAAATTGTTGAAATGAAATTAATCTAGGAAAGCATTGAAAGACTAATTAGGAAAGCAATACAACATGTGAAGAGTTGAATGACAAAAGACATATGTGAGCTCACATCATACATCAATCTCACATTATATTACAAAAGTCAAATGACAAAGAATGAAAGAATAACAAAGCTAAGAATCCCCTTCTCCTAATTACAAGACCAAATTATGAATTACGTGATCTCTTATGAATAACAACCTCCAATTATGAATAAGATGATTTCTCACTCTAACTCTAACTCCCCAATAATGAATAACATGATGATCCTCATGAAGAGAGAACACTCTCTTATATACATGAGTGTCATAATTACAGATCTACTATTCTCTCCACTTATTCCTTCAAATCCTCCACAAATATCTTGGATAAGATATCCTATCAAAATCTCCATGATCTTCTCCTTTCAATATGCTTGAATGATTGTCCCAAATATTCTTCAAATCTTCAAAGCTTGAAGAGGAAATTCGAATTTGAGGCTAGGTGGTAATCTTTGACTTTGTTGAAATCTTCACATATGCCTGCACACATCATCAAACTCATCCAACCTTGATATATAATGAAAATATGTCATTTTTCTAATATTTAATCATAAATTCACTTATAATACTGAAATGAATACAATGGAAAATAATAAGGAGAAACCCACATATATTTATAAAAATGGTATGATGGAAGGTTAATGGGACGATGAAATGTAAGGAATAATGAAAGGAAAGGTGGATGAAAATAGGACATTTCTGAGGCCCAACAGTTACTACATATTTCATAATGACCAAATGATAGGCATTGTTTCATGCATCCTCTATCACTCTAGCCCAAGCAATTACTCTATCAACTACAATCATATCTCACAATAACGCCTTGTTGGCATTACTTGTGTCTAACAATTTTGCATAGATTAAGAGTAATGTTTTCAAATGTGAGAAAGAGAATCTGCACATGATGTCCTATTATGATACTATTGAGAGGTTCCATATCATAGCATACATCTTATCTATATTTGCTCAAAAAACATTTTGGAAGCAAAAAATGCATGGGTTTGAAGTTTTGCAATGAACTCATGCTTGATATGATGCTATGAAACTCTCATTGATATTATCAAGCATGCATTTTGTGAAAAAATTAATGAGATATAAAAATTTTCTTATTCAAAATTTCTGGAAGCTCTCATACGCTGACAATGTTAGCACATTTCATATCAATGTTTATAGGTGCCATAGAAGAACGAGGCACTTACATGTTGAATCTATAATCAAGTTAAGGATGGTCAGTTAGGACATTGAATATAAATATTTTTCATCAAGTTGAACAAGGCATCAAGTCTAGATGGGATCGATACAGCATTTTGAAATGATATACGATATATTTCAATACAAACCATGTGAATTAACCAAAGAAATCATCACATGTTATGTCGATCCCATGCAATCAACAAATCATGGCACGAGTAGGTCATCCGTAACTTGATTGTAGATTTGGTCATTGTAGGGCCTACTCATGATTGAATTTGTGGTTGGGCCCTTAGATGACCAGAATCTACATTCAAGTTAAGCTCAGACGTGCCAATATACTCCTTTCGTTGGTTTAAATCAGATATCATATCCAACATCACCATAGCCAACTTCACTATCACACAATGAATAATCTATGCAAAAATGCTCACTTGTCGCATTGTGCAACATGGTTATCTGGCCACCTTTTCATGATACCATAAAGTGATAACTCAATATTCTTAAAAGGGTTGTAAATTACTTGAGCAAATTACAAGTATATTATTTTGTAAAAAAAAAAATTCTCATCAAGAATTTGTTTAAGATTATAGTTTCACAATCATATAAATTTTGAGTATAATGAAATGATTAATTTTTTATCGATTGAATTATAATAAATTTTGACACCTCTACAAAAAGAATTTTTTTTTCAAATTCAAAATTATGAAAAACACTAAATAAATTGTATTATAAAATAACTTTTTAAATCATAAATTTAATAACTTTTTTAAATATTAATAAAAAATTATTATTATAAAAAAATTACATACAATAAAACAATAAAAAAATTGTAACATATAAAAAGTACTCTAACAAACTTAAATCAAGCAAATCACTTTGTAAAATAACTTTCTTTCCTCGAAAATTTGATATGGATTTAATAAAAATCTTAAAAGATTTAAATCTTAAGTATTATGAAATGATTAAAAATGTTATATCAAAATTATTAATTATTGTGTAACGAGTTTTGAAACATCCATCTTTTCAAGTGGACACTCCACCAACCATCCGCAACAATTGAAGCTATGATGTTAGAAAATAATGTTAAGGTAAAGATTTTAAAAGAAAAAATAAATTGAGATATGAACATTGAGGAAAGGAGAAGAATCTGTTATGGTAAATGATATTCTTCTCATTTCTTAAATGGTCATATTTTAATATATTTTTCCCTTTAAAAGTTTTACCTTAGAACTCTTTTGTAACATCATAGCTTCAATTATTGTCGATGATGGGTGGAGTGTCCACTTGTTGGAACAGGGGCAGACACAGGGTTCAACGCTTCAACAACGCACCAAAAAAACCCTAACTATCGGCCCTTTTCGCAACACCTACGAAGAAGATGAAGTCTCACCCAAGGTAGAGGCAGAGGGGGTTGTAAGACTCAAGTGTCTACAACCTAGTTGGGACATAGATCTATGATCACAATACTTAACAGAGAACTTAACAATTAACCCTTATTCACATCGCAGATTCAAACCCTAATTACAGAACAACACAGTATTCAACAAGATATAAGCATATCTAACCATTTATCACATAGCATCAAACACATCTAACATTCATTCATGTTATTAAGAACTAATCTATTACATCATATGCATCTAACATACATAAATATTCAACACTAAGCATAAATCACATCAATAACAAAAAACAATCACAACACAGGATATACATGGTTCACCCCCAATGTGGAGCTATGTCCACCAACTCTTCATCTTCTTTATTATCTTCTTTCAATCTCCTTACATACACAAAGCTACAAAACCAACTCTGCATAGGACAAGAGACCATAAGTATAGTCTATAAGTGGGGCTTATTGGCGCGTGACTTCTTTCACGCTGAGGGTTTCTTTGGAGAAACCTTTATTTTCTTGGATGTCTCTGTCTTCGTAAGGGGATATTTAGGCGATGTTACTTCACCCTGTTCCTGCTTGTCTTCTTCCACTTCATACTCTTCTTTGTCTACTTCTTCGCCTCATCCCCCTTCAAGTGAATCTAGTGTAGTCTCCTCTGATGCGTTGTGCATTTCCTGTACTTCTTCCTTATTCTTCTTCTTGCTACTGGCTGGTCCATTATACTCTTCCCGGGTGACTACAGGACTTCCAATGAGATCGGGGTCGGAGAGTTTTGTCTGTTTGACTAGTAAAAGGAATTTTACAGGCCATTCCTTGGTTATTTCCTCCATATCTTCCTCGGTGAGTTTGTAAAAGGACGAAATCTCTTCCTTGTGTTCGTCTCCATGTGCAGTGATGTAAATGAAGTTTTTGTCTATGCAGAACTTTTCTATTGGCCTGAACCTATGAAGTGTATTCAGAGTCATTCTAGGGAAGGATTCAATGGCCCTCTTCAGCTGCAAGTAATAGGTGTGGAACACCGCATTGGACTGCCATTTCTTCGCCATGTTGCTTGAATACTAGAGGGTACTGAACCTCATAGCCAGTGGTTTGAACGACTCGACTTCAAGGAAGGTTTCTCCCTCTGGCATCTCCCAAGCTATGAAGGCAATGAGAATCAACAACCAGCTGAAGTGAAACTCATAGCCCTGGTCTTTCGCTTCATGAAAATCTTTCTCCAACTAGTTGACGAGGTAGCTCACCTAGTTCATCTGCACTCCTTCAATGCATTTTCCTATGAGGTCAATGACGAACCTTGTGACCTATCAATATGTTCTTCCTGACAAGCTTACCAACGATCAACTGGCAAGATAGGTGCACTGTGCCATTTTACGGGTTTAAATAGATAATTTCGAAATAGACTCCTCCAACGGGAATGAATGCCTCAATTAATACAATTCCATCCATTATGGCATGATCCCAACGGTCCAATGGCAATATTTTCCCTTACTTCTCTCCTTCTTTTCTACTTCTTTGACCACTTCGACCCAATCTCAGTCAATGTGTCTTCTGCGCAATTCGTACTTCACCTTTCTTACTTAATCTTTGCTTTCTTCCATAACCAAGGGCCAACAGGCCCCCAACACTCACCTGTGACTTGTTCCAAGGCACTGGAGGTCCGAACCTTTTGTTTCTCTTCTTCTTTAGACTACATGGAGCAACCCACTCTCTCTGTTTTGTTCCTCCCTTCCTTGTGCAGACTGTCTTTTCTGTGTCTAGTACCCAATTTCAAGTGCACCTGGTACCTAGACGCTTCTTCTTGTGGTTTTACTAAGATTTGCAAGGCAACTGTTTTTCATAGTACAATTTCAACCGGGTCCCATTTACCAAATATTTCTTCCATTCTCCCAAAAACAGAACCATTTGTTGGCACAAGGGTAGACCCGGGGTTCAACGCTTCAACAATGCACCAACAAAATCCTAACTACCGGCCCTTTCAACAATAACTATGTTTCTAGTCATTCTGGAGCATCGTTCTAACAGTCAGGATGCCTCCAACAGTCATATTACTTCATCATGGTGAAGTGTCAGTCTATGTTGTTCTGTTATTCTGGCAAGGCTCAAGTTGTGCAAGCCTTCCTTCTGCGAAGTCCTCTTTGTAACCTCCTGCAATTTTTCTAGTTTTTCTTTCTTCTTACTGAGATTTCTTGCTTTATTTCCGGTGATCTGTGTCTATGGATTCCTCTTTCCATTCTTATTCTTATCTTCTCGTAGCATAGTAAATTTGCATTGTTGAGGGTCCTTCATAGGGTTCAAGGGTAATACTTCTTCTCTTATTGCTTTTGGAGTAGGTTCTCTTCTCTTCTACATGGATAAGTTCTTTAATCCCTCTTGCATTCTTTCAACTTCGATAGCCAAGTCTATGGCCCTCAGTTGCTTTGATTTTTCCTTCTGTACTTCTATTAAGTGCATTATTCTTCTAGCCATGAAATCCCTTAGTTCTTTCTTTTTATGTTCTATAGCTTCCTCTTCTTCTTTCTTTTGGATATGATCTCTCTCAATCCAAGTCTTTCCTAACAAAAATGCAAAAGGAGCGTTGTTCTCAACAAACTTAATGACCTCAAATTCTTCTTCTGTCGATGTTCCATGAGCCCTCATAGGTACATGAGTAAGTCTTACACATAGGGTTATCATATTTCCTTTAAACAATCCTATTCCTCCCAATGAAGGAATCCTAGCAGGATTTCCCAAAATTTCGCAAGTACTTTCTGACATAATGTTCATCTGTGTTTCTGCATCCAATACATAGTCTATGTCGAAGTCTCCTATTCTTGTTTCTATTCACTCTTTCTCTTTTAAGATCTCTAATAAACCGATGTCTCTATGATCATTCAGTGTTTCTTTCATCTGCGATAATATATCCCTTGATTCTTTCTAGTTCTTTAGCATATCCTTGATCTTTTGACCTTCTTCATGGTTTTCTTATTTCATGTTCATCTTTTCAACTTTAGCAATCATTCTAGGGAAATCTAAAACTTCATGTCCAGTAGCTTTACAACAAAGGAAAATAATACCTCTTCCAAGGCATTCCTTAGCAAGATGTCTTGATCTTCTGCAACTATAACAAAGAGTCAATCCTATCTTTCTCTTAAACAATCCCCAACCTTCCCTGTACTATGCTCTAGGATCACAATGATGGACCTGTAAAAAATTCTTTGTAGGATCCTGCATCCACTTGTTAGTCCAAAAATTATTTCTATGCATAGGAATAACATATCTTTCACTATTTCTATCAGATCTATTCATATCATATATTCTTTCTTCGAGTTGTGCCCTAGTTTTCATACTAGGACAAAATCTATCAAACATACCTAGATTCATACTTTCAAAGCAGAAATTTCCACTTATCTTACCTTTATCAGAGCACAAAGATTTAAGATCTTACCTCTTTCTTCAGATCAGGCTTCTTTTCTTAGCACAGAGCTTCACAAGTTAAGTATAATACTGTGCACTACAACAATAGATCTATGCACAGAGATTTCTCTTTTCTTCAGTTCCCAGCAATCCCAGTTTCAGGTCTCAGCAACATAACCATTTGTTGGCACAGGGCTAGACTTGGGGTTCAACGCTTCAACAATGCACCAACAATATGTGAAAAGGTATTGATAAGTAGTATGTGAAAAGGTATTGAACAGTACTCAAGATGTATGATATTTTAGTGAAAAGGTATTGATAAGTAATATGTGATGAGTGATATACGTAAAGTTTTATGTAATTTTTTTTTCTTGTGAGTATTAATTATATGTATATAAAGTTCATTGTGTGGAACTTATAAAATATATAGATTACATATTTATGTGATATGTACTATAAGTAACACATAATGGTTGATGACTTATGTGATAATCAATGGATCATAAGTGAGACAAATAGGTGAACCATATAAGTAATTTACTTAACCAATGCATATAAATGACAATATTGGACCATAAACGACATATCATTAATGACACATAGGTAGTACATATATGCAATACTTAGACAAAACATGTGCATGGCATAATATGAACAATGACACATCAACTTCCCATGCTCATAACTTTTAATTTGAACTCTTATTAACACTTTGTTCAACTTGAGGAGAGATACATGTACAACATTCTCTCTGATGATTCACAAGTGCTTGTTATTTCCCTTATTATAATGGTAGGGCATTCGTTATCTAAATGAAGTGCGTTGGTCCACTCCTACTATTATAATAATGGCTAGGCTAGTTGATGCAGGAGCATCCTTGGGCTCGAGTAATCTACATCACCCAAAAATATTTTCATTTGGAAAATAGGAAATAAGTTGGACAAGGATTGTGTTAGTGGTTCATTTTATTTAGTTAGTTGTAAATTGGAACTGTTGATTACTCTTGTAGCTACTCTTGCTATGATGAAACTTGTGCTAAAACTCGTGTTGAAACACGTGTTAAAAATCATGTTGAAACTCATGTTGAAACATGTGTTGAAACTCATGTTGAAACCCATGCTAAAAATTATGTTGAAACTGCCACGTATAGATAAATTTTACAAGTGTCATGCTGAAACACGTGTTGAAACTCGCGCTGAAACACACAAACATAATGAAATTTTACAAGTGTCACAATATTTGTTTATTTGCAACACTATGGTCATACGCATTTGATTTTTCCATGTTGGTATGCATTCACGATGAGTTGTAGAGAACTCATGCCTAAAGGACAAAACATAAAGAAATCTAGAAGACAAAGAGACAGTTTGAGTAACAACTCATTCTTGGAGGGAAGCAAAATCATTTCAGAGCCAAGGAGGAGTTTTAAAAAGAAATGGAGCATGATTTTGAAGGGGTTGGTGAACCACGAAGCAAGGAAATTGTAGAAGGTGGAATGGAGAGAAAGATTCCAGATTGGGTGAGAACAGAGGAAGGCAAAATAGAATCGAAGCCCATACATGCAGACCATTACACTCTAGATGATTTCATAGTGGTTTTCATCCACAAAAGAAACAATTCATGGAGGTATTTTTAGCTCATGCTCAATGTAATCTAGAAATCTATTCTCTGCATTGAATTAATAAACGAATGGTATTGAAATTTGTGGGTTTTCGAGTCTTTTAGTTTCAACTGGATTCCTCATTATTTGGAAAAAGTATTTTTGTTTTGTTTTTCCATTGTACATTCTGTAGCAAGGTGTGTGTTGTAATTGTGTGTGGATTGCAACCCAATTACCTTTACATTATGTGGTATCAGAGCTCAATTTTTCTCTATGATTAGCATCTAATCTGCTTTTGTGCAATAGGGTACAAAAGACATGTTCGTGGTGGTTTCTCAGCAAGAGTGTTGGAATTCAAGTTGGGTTACAGAATCATGTGAGGTCTATGGATATTGGTGAGACACCTACAACTTGGAGGAATGTCACCATGAAGGAGAGGAGCGGGAAGTGGAGGTGTAGGAAATCGAGAACTGGAAAATTTGAGAAGAAGAATAGAGGAATTGGAAAATCGTAGGAATGGAGATGATGAAGTATACTCAGAGCCAGAAGAAAAAATCGAAGATGAACGAGATGGTGATGAAAGAGACCCAACATCTATACTAATTTTATATTTGAGTAACAGGGGTAGTGTGAAGGTTGAGGTTTCATGTTATGATGGTAGTCTGAGAGTTTATGTTCTCATTGAGTGAATTGGAGAACTCGAAAGATACTTCGAGTATGAAAATGTCCAGGATCCAAATCGGGTAAGATTTGTTGTTACAAATTTTAAATGACATGCAACACTATGGTGGGATATGCTGCAAAATTTGTTCCGACAAATCCAAAACCACAAACAAAGGGAAACATCTGTTCGCAAATAAACTGAAGAGTTCTTTAGGCTGCCACTCAGAGCTGGCCTCAAGGAACCAAAATTCCAATGAGTTGTAAGGTATGTAAATGGGATAAAGTATTTAATTCATGATGAAATTAGCACACACTATTTATGCATTATTGATGAAGCTTATCAAGTTTCCCTGAAGGTAGAAGAAAAGATTGAGAGGAAAACACATCCTAGAGGTAGAGAAAGAGGTTTTAAAGGATGAGGTAAAGAAGGGAACGCTAAAGGAAGTGAAAAGGAAGAAGAATATACCACTGGTCAAGGTGGCGGAGGAGGAAGTGGAGTTGGTAGAGGCAGAGGATTCAGAAGAGGTAAGGGTAGATATGTAATCACTTTTTATCATTGTGGTGTAGAGGGACACAAGAAGTCGGAATATCCAAAAAGGAAAAATTCAGGGAGAAGAGGTGAAGCACGGGCACAAGTCACACATGCTAAAGAAGATTTATTAGTTGGAGAAAATGTGACTATTCTTCAGCAAGAACAAGGTGAGAATTTGTTGTTCTAGAGAGTGTTCCTTAAATCTAAACAAAAGGAGGAAAAGGAACTAGAACAATGAAAGAAAGTTTTCAAAAAAAAATGTAAGGTTCAAGGAAAATGTTGTAACCTGATTATAGATGGAGGAAGTACATAAAATTTGGTATCCACTGAAGTCTTGAACACAGTGAAAATGATAAGGTTGAACCATCTGAAACCTTACCATGTTCCTTCCAGAGTGTGTTTTTTTCATCAAGTGAAGATATCTTGGAATCCATGACCGAGTTTTCTCCCTTGACATGGTGTCCTTCTGGAGCATTGTCCTCTTGGAAGCCATGATCAAGAAAAGAGATTTGAACATGGTTTTTTGATTTCAAGCTCGTTAAAAAATGAAACCAATTACGAGGATAGTTTTTGTGTTTATGTGGCAACCTTGTTAAAAAATGAAATAGAGATCCTGAGCATAGTTCTTCTCCTATGTCAAGCTCGTTAAAAAATAAAACATCCCATCTCGAGCATATTTTTTCTTCTCTGTGGAAAGCTCATCAAAAAATGAAATAGATTCCCCCCCTCTTCAGTTTAGGCAAGTACCTCGTTACGTATAGTATTTGAAGCTTCATTTCATCTGCCTGTGATTTTGGATGAAATGAATCTTGGGGGAAAATGATGAAAAACTATGGACTTCATCTTGAAGTTAAGCCATTAGCTTCTTAAGCTAGGGGCTATGTACCAACCATCCCTAGATAATTCATTGGGAAGTCACAAGCATAGTTTTCTCTAGTTAAATCTTGTGTAAAAATGAAACCACCTAACTCAAGCATAGTTTCCTCTAGTTCAAGCTTGTGTAAAAATGAAACCAGGTCCAAGCATAGTTTTGTTTAGTTTCTAAGCTTGTGTAAAATTAAAATCTATCCCAAGAATATTTGTTTTTTGTCTTAAGCTTGTGTAAAAATGAAAACAATCACAAGCTTAGTCTTTGTTCTTTCTCGTGCTCGTAAATACATGAGAATGTAACTGAGTAAACGTTTATCACTTTTTCGGACTTGTAAAGGTTATATGAAAAACGAACCCCCTGGAGTTCCCTTTAAACTCTTTTCAGACTCTCTAAACATGAAAATATTTCTGAGTGATCTTGTTTTTTTCATGCTCGTTAAAGTAATTGAAGAAAACGTTTGTTGAGAGGTAGTTATCTTCTTTTTGGTCTCATCAGACTACTTTACGAAAAATGATATTTTGGAGTTTTCTTTAAGTATTTTTCAGACTCTCTAAACATGAAAAACCCTTGAGTTTTCTTTCTTTCAACTCCTAAAACAAGCATCGAAAGTCCCATATGGGACTGAACCACTCCTTCCTGGGGTTCGTTAAACATACTCCGAGAAACTCATCCAAAGGATGAGCTTACAGTTCAATAATATGTTATCCTCCTCAAGCCTGTGTAAAAATAAAGAGGTACTCGCCAGAAATGGTGGGGGGAAATTGGGAAAGAAATGTCTCTAAACATGTATTCTATGGAAGAGTCACTTTTGAATATGACACCCTTTCATTCGCTTTGTGTCTAGGGTGGGAAAACTACTTGTCTCTTGGTCATACTCCTTTATAAGATTACAAATTGGTTTGTGATCCTTATTTTTGATTCAGTGTTTCCAAGACAGTTTTTGTGTCATCAATATGTCAAAGAGAAGTTCAACCCAGGAATCCTTCTATTCCATCGACCATTTCTACAGTCCTTAAGCCTTCTATTGCCCTGACCATCCCTGAGTCAGTCCTGAATCACTTGTTACTCTGATCTAATTCAAATCTTTTTACCCGTTTCATGTCATTGACAGGGGATACATTAAGGCCCTCCTATGACAAGTCTTTTCCTATCGAATCCAACTCATTATCCACGAATTAGAATTATAAACTAATTGGTACCTTGGAACTTGCATGCCTCAATGGTAGGTTTCCTTTCTTTCGACAGTGGTTCATTATTGACTCTTGATCGAGAGATTCCGCCAAGTGTTCGACTTCAGCTCACAAATTCACACCCATTGGAGTGTACTAGTGTACCTTGGGAGTCATTGACATTAATGGTGATTTCCCTCACACTTGTTAATGATATTCATTAATGATCGGTAATCATGTGGTTTCTAACATGTTCAACTTTAGCACATGTATTCACATGGATAGATTCGTACTATACAGTGGTGGAGATGAAGACCCTGAATCTTTTCTGACAGTTTCAGGTTGCATTGGAGTATATCCTATGTATTGTTGCATAGATCCACAATGTGTCTCATGGAAATGTTCAAATTTGAGTATTTAACACATAGATCCACAGTGTATTTTTGGTGGCTATGTTTAGATTTGAGTCATAGTGGCATGGATCCACAGTGTATGTTTAGTGGCCATGTCTTGTCTTACTTGACATGGATATTTTCATGTCGACATTTATGCTTTGAGTCATTTGTATTTTGAGTATGGGAATGCCTAGCTCAATGATGATATATTATTGTACTGTATTTCCTTGTTTGTTGGAAGTTTTCCAACCAACGTGTTTCTTGCTCCCAACACGCACTCGGAAAATTATTTTAGCTATCACTTTGTTCTAACTTCATACTTTGGGGAACTCACTGTTACACATTATTTTCATCACCATTATGACCATTAATGATGTACACCTATCCTTTGTCTTTATAAGGATCAATGAAGAAGAATGAAGAAACATTTTCCTAGAAAGATGGAAATTATTTTTTCTCTTGTAAAATCCTTATGAAGAGGGATCATTGCACCTTGCTTAGTGTTAAGGTTGTGATGATCTAGGATCCTTGTAGGTTGCACCATATTAGCCTGCGACATCGTCGCACCTTGCTTAGTGTTAAGGGTGCGGCGATTTTTCATACGAAGGAAAAAGAGAAGCTTCTCGATGCTTCTAGAATAGAACCTTCGAGGGTGAGGTGGCTTCCGATCGGTTTGGATCTAAGTCGCATCCTAATCTCATGGGATCATCCTAACCTCCTCACCCTATCCTTTTCATCTTATAAAAGGAGGGGAGTTCTCATGGGGAAATTTAGCTTTTGGAGTTTTTGGAATGGCTAGTTCTTGAATCTTGTAGCTTGGAGTTTTTAGAGCTTGTATGTTGGCTTTGAGTTTCACTTTGCCAAGTTGATATCGTGAGTGAATTTAAAATATATAGTCTCAAAATCCATGGAGCAGAAATGTGTTGGAAGCAAGGAACTGTTGGTAGGAACCTGACAACATCAAGGCATCTGGTTGTATCTTTCTTCCACATTATTTAATACATATATACTTTTCTTTCCTATATTAACGTTACTTGTCCATATTGTATGATTCCTTGATCACGTACATAGTTTCATATCGAATAGACTCTATTATTCTTCCATTCATTGGATTTTGTTTCTTTGTAGATACATCTCCATAATCCTTACAACGGATCTGGGATCACATTGGAAAGGTCAAGTCTACAACATTTAAAAGGTATGTTTCGGATCTTCTTCTTATTTGATATCTGAAATCTAAGGAAAGTTTACTATATTATCTTGTTTTGTTCTAGTTTTGAGGTGAAACTAGGGATATTAGTTTGTGTCTGCACTTACTGATTTTTCTGATAACAAGTGTTTTACTACATATACACAGTTTTTCCCTTGACATATGCGAACAAGGATGAATAATACGAATTACAAGGATGAAGAATAGGAATTACGGTTTTTCTTTTGTAACAACAAGTGAACGAGGATGAAGAATAGGAATTACAAGCTCAACTTTCTAAATTTTTGTTGCTTCTGCTACGACAGAGGCTTTGGTTCTTCATTTTGGAAGACTACAAATAAACTTTGATGAAGATCTTTCCTTTCCTTTTTTTGATGGAGGGATTTCTTCCTCAATTATGCATGGTTGAAACTTTACGGGAGTACTTTGTTCACTTATTTCAATGAATTCTATTTTATCATTGAGAATAGGATGTGATGAATCATGTAGAGCGGCTGATTCTTCCTGCATGTCCTCTCGTTCTATATTAATTTTTGTAGGTTCTTCCATTGGAACATTTTCTGGTAGAATTTCAGTTTTTTCAAAGGGTGTTCTTGTACTCACTTCTTTCTTAGTATTCCCCCCTTGATTCTATTATTGTACCACTATAGGTGATCCTTGAGGTCTCTGTTCAAAGATTTCTATAGGATGTTCTTGATCAACATAATCAGGGTCAAAACCCTCCTGGTCATTATGATCTAAATGCATCACAATTTCTGACAATACTCCAGGGCTATTGATTTTTTCAGTTTATCCACTCTTTTTCCCTTCTTCTTCCAAATTTTTTTGCTTTCTCTCATCACTACCAGTTTCAATTTCATCTTCTTCCTCTTCATTATTGGATATATGTGTTGGAGGGGCTCTATTTTGGAGATTTGGTGCCCTATATACTAGCAATTTCATCAATCCATGAATCATGATGCATGTTACTGGCACTCTTTCCCATATAGCATAATGAGCCATGTTTTGCAGAGTTTTAAAGAGATAGTAAGGAATGTTTACTAATCTACCATGGAAAATATGGGATAAAAAAATGAATTCATGATTATAAACAACTTTGTACCTACCTTCATAGGTGATGTACTTTTTAAAGAATATAACAACTTATTGCCATGGATGTGGTAAAGATTCAATTGTTGTCCCTTGTCCTCTGGGTTGAACTTATTCTCTCGCTTCCAAAAACTCTGTCTTTTATGTGGGAAGTGGCATTTTCCGACAAAACCATTGCGTACCAGTTCCGGTTAAACCAATAACTTCTTCTATGGTTTCCTCCTTTACTTCAAATCTTATTCCTCCTACCCTTGAATGGTATATTTCTAAATTTTGAGAAAATTCCAATGCCACAACACTATCAAACCCTCTCAATCATTCAAAATAATTAATCCATCCTACCTCCTCAAACTTTCTTTATGCTACCAGAAACTGGAGTAGAGAAGAAAAAGGTTCAAGCTCATGTCACATAGCTAGTCCGCCCATGTTTGATAACTTATGTTTATTAGTTACAACACTTGGAATTTCAACTCGTCTCTGTGTTTCATACTCAGATTCACAGAATTTCAAAGTTATGCATGTGCAATAGGGAAATTAGCTATGGCAAGGAAAGGTGGTGAAATATTTGGTAATGATGATTGGATGGAATGTCGGTAGAGTCGACGAGGTATAATGGATGATTAAGTGGCATACTCTGAAAACTAGTATAATTGCTCGATAAAAATAATGTGCAATGTCATAGATGAATAATCATTACTCATTTTTCATATCACACATGCAAAGAATAGTAACATAACTTTGGACACTTACCAATGGAGGCTGATGACGTTGATTTGGAATTTTTGAAATTGGTGATGCATTTTAATAATTCCATATCTAATTAATGAGAATGGTAGTGTCTCGACATTTTTCGAAAAATTTGGCAAAAAAAATAGGAATTTGTCAGAAACAACAAGAAAAATTACGGTGTTTCATAAAATGATGGAAAAATTGTGGTGTTTCAGCGAAATGGTGGAAAACAAAATAGCACTAAAATTTCTCCATCTTCTATGTTTCTCTAATTATGCATCTGATTATTTTGATGTATGAAACAATAAGTCTACCAACACAAATATTTTCCAATCTTATTAATAAAACCAAAAATAAAATAAATTAACAAATTTTTTACACTATTCGAAACAATGTGCAATTTATTTATGTACATGATTTATTAAAAATGCATAGTCAAAATTTTAAGATTTCGATGGAGTAGGAGCAATCTCCTCCCGATAGAAAAAGTGATAACCTGAATATGTAGTGATTTGAGTAACAAATTCTTCTTTTGACAAGGGTCATTGATACAGTCATAAACTATGTCCATTTGCAAATATTGGTGTTTCTACATCATTGATGGTCATTAGTTTAACAATCTTGTTATCAAATACTATGTCTACCTTGTATGGATTGAGCCATCATGTTTAAAACATCCCTTTGAAATAGTTAAAGCATGAATCGTACAACATCACCCAATCTCCATTCTAAAATATTTTCTTCTTAATAAACCGATCATTCCATTTGGAGTGTTGTTGTTGGATTATAGAAGTTTGGTGTAGAGTTGTTGAACATTTTTCATCTAATTCATTAAGTTGTTCAAGCCTTTTATTTTGAGCTTATATCAAATAGAGGTTCACAATCAAAGAAGTTTGTAGTGTTTCGATTTCAAATTCAATTATAAGCACAACATTCTTTAGATACACAAGTTTGTAGGGACAAAATCCTATTGTATTTCACCAAGTGGTTATGTATGCCTAGAGTGCTTCACGTAGTCTTTTAGCCCAATCCCTGGGATGAATTTTTTACAGTTTTTGTAAGGATTTCTTCCATCACTTTGTTTTTACTTTCCACTTGGCCATTTTCTTGTGGATGATAGGGTGAAACCATCTGATGTTGAATGTGAAATTTCTCCATAAGTGCCTTAATCAAATGAGAGTGAATGGTAGTCCTCCATCTGTAACTAGTTTTCTAGGTATTCCATACCTGGTAAAGATGTCTTCAAATAGAAAGAATGAAACAACTTTCTTTGTGGCTCTAGTGAGTGCCTTAGCTTCAACACATTTAGTCATATAATTGGTGCAGACCAATATGTAATGTTTCTTATTAGATGGAGGGTTTATGGGCCCAACAAAATCAAGAGACCATCTTTCAAATGGCTCTATCACAAGTTAGGGTTGCAATGGAATTTCATCTGATCTATTAGGTCGGCCCATTCTTTGACAACTATCACATGTTTACACATACTTTTTAGCATCTTGGAACAAAGTTGGCTAGTAATACCCCATTCAGAGTATCTTCTATCAAGTTCTTTTATGAGCAAATTGGCCTCCACAAGTTCCATCATGACAAGACTTTAAAAGTTCATATACTTCATCTTCTCTTGCACACCTTCTTATCTCAAAATATGGTCCAGTATGAAAGAGATACCCATCTGTCTAACTGTACCTTGTTCATTAAATACTCAATAGCAGAGTGATCAATAAGTACAAAAGTAGGATAACCTGTAATTTAATGTCGAAATTTGTTGATGGCATAAACTAATGCAAGAAATTATTTTTCAGTGACTGTCTAATTCTGTTCAGCATGGGCCATGTTCTTACTTATATAGTAAATAACATATCGATTGTGATCTTCCTTCTATCCCAAAACTAATCCAATTGCAGTGTTTGAAGCATCTGATGAAATATGGAAAGGCAAATCCCAATTGGGTCCTCGTAATATGGGGGTTGTGGAAAATCCTTTCTTTAATTCTATAAAAGAAAACTGACAACTATTAGTGCATATAAATTCAACATCTTTCATTAAAACAATACACCATTTTTAGAGTTGTTTAAGATATAATTGTTTCAGTCAATGTTTCTTGTGTGGTTTCTTCTTGTTTTGTCTCATCCATCACATTATCTAGAGTTTGGTAAGCTTCTTGGGTCACAGCCATTGGGTCACTAATAAAATTGTTGATTGTATCATCCTCTGTCTCATTTTTAAAACTAAGATATTTCCCTATAGTAAGCAGAGGTTGAACATCCTCTTCCTCACCATCAACCCAAAAAGGATTTTCAATTTCCATACTTGGTTTAGCAGGAGGGTAAAGGGTCAGTTTCTTTGTATCATATCCATCAAAAATTATCATAGACCTTTTTCTACATCCAATATAATCATCATATGTGGCCAACCATGGCCTTCCCAAGATCAGTGGATGTCCCCTCAACTGTGTTTTTAGGGATTCAAGTGGATTTCATGTCATTATGCAATTTGTTTTTTAAACCTACAATCCTTGTCTAAATAGCGACGAACAATCATTGCAAATATAACATTCTAGTGGAAAAAAAACACTTTTCATTTATTTTTTTCCACGAACATCCATCTATAGAGAAACAAAAAATCGTGGCAAATATAACACTCTCATGGCAACGAAAGATTTTCATTTGTATTTTTCCACAAACATTTGTCTATGCAGTGACAAAACATCATGGAAAATATAACATTCTCGTGGCAACAAAAACTTTTCATTTGTGTTTTTCCATGAACATTTGTCTATATAGAAATGAAACATCGTGGAAAATATAGCATTCTCGTGGCAACAAAAAAAATTCATTTTTGTTTTGCCACAAACATCCATCTATATAGCAACGAAAAATCGTGGAAAATATAGCATTCTCGTGGAAACATAAAAATTTAATTTGTGTTTTTCCATGAACTTCCGTCTATATAGAGACGAAAATTTGTGGGAAATATAGCGTTCTCGTGTCAACAAAAAAATTTCATTTTTGTTTTTCCACCAACATTCGTTTATATAGAGACGAACAATTGTGGCAAAAAAAATATTCTCATGGCAAAAAAAAAAATCATTTGTGTTTTACCACCAACATCTATTTATATAGCGACGAACAATCATGGAAAATATAATGTTCTCATGGAAAAGAAACTTTTCATTTGTGTTTTTCCATGAACATCCGTCTATATAGAAATGAACAATCATGGAAAATATAGTGTTCTCGTGGAAAAAAAATTGAGCATTTGTGTTTTTCCACGAACATTTGTCTGTATAGTGATGAAACATCATGGACAATATAGAATTCTCATGGAAACAAAAATGGATGTGTGTCTCCATATAGACGGATGTTTGTCGCTATACAGATGAATGTTTGGTAAAAAAATATTGTTGCAGCAAATGCTTATCAAACAAATGACACGTGGAAGCCATATTTTGTGGATATTACCACGATTAGTTCTTCATCGTCAATAAAACGATGAAGAAAGATCCATGAAAAATAAGACCCACTTTCATGGAAAGTTAAACGAAGAAGTGTCGCAATAGCAACGAAAAAACGTGGAAACTTTGCTCATATTTAGCAATGTTTTCAATTATAATTAGCTTAATCCAAGCTAGAAGAGAATGTGATCAACTATGGGGATGGCTAAGAGTCAAGGAGGAATGTGAACAATCACATTTTTTCAACTCCCATTTTCTCATGTATAAATATATGTGCAACACCCATTTCTGCAACTCCCATTTTGAACGAGGCCTTTTGTTTTGGAAAAAGGGACTAGAGAGGAGGATCATGTAATCCAAATTTCAAGCTCCCACTGGGTAGATATAATATAAATACATAGATTTGTGGTGAAAATTATGTAACTCATTTGTTGTGTTTACTCATGGATGATAAGTGAGCATTATTCTTATGAATGTGTGTTATGAAGAAAATCACTCTATGGAAAGGCGTAAACCACAACAGACGGAATGACTGTAGAAATCAAACATAATCCCAAGTATGTTATATAAACGAAAATGCTAACAAGAAAAGATAAAGTGCCTACCTCATCCAGATGTTCGATGAATACCACCGTTAAGCACTCAACTCAAATATTTATACCTATAACTTTTCCTCAACAAGTAAGATGCACAAGCATATGGTGATAATATATATTGTTAGAAAATATAATAGCATAATCCATCAACATTCATAACAAATATACCCATGGAATAACATTTCAAATATTTTCAAGATATCAATATGACGAGAAAAGATTATTTCTATTAAAATGTAATCAACAGAAGTGTATGAGTGACAAACATTTGTGTCGGCATGTCTTGGAGCCAAGAAACTAATTCCCTTCTAGGTGGGCCTACACCACTTCAATCCTCCACCAAAGGCAAGCTCATATAAGAGAGATAATGGGGTTCTTGATCAAAGAGGGAAGAGCTTGGGGGATGAACAATGTGTTCAAACTTTAAAGGACAAAGGGATGCAAACTCAATATGAAGTGAATAAGTTATACAAAGTAATTTTTCTCTCAAAAGTTGAATTTTCTCTCTCTCCACGGCTTGGATATGGCTGAATTCATAGCCTTCAAATGGAATTGAAGGGTCGAGTTGGAACATTTCCATTATATGAAAGGTCAAGGATCATGGATATCGTTACGTGACATGGAAACCCAACTGAATTTTTAATTTTGAGAACCAAACTTGATGTATGGGGGTGGTAGTGGTGCAACCTAGGTACACACATTCTATATAACTGATAGGGTGCATATATGTAGAAAAATATGATTTTTGGCTCTGGGAAGTGCCAAAGGGGACTTCAAGTATGCATAGAGAAATGGAAAATGTCTTTTGAGCAAGTTGCATGGGGTGAGGGAAATATTTCTACAACAATGGATATTCATTAAGTTTGATCTTTTATTTTATGTTTATCTAGCGCACAATTGATTAATGAATGCAAATTTCATATTTATTAGTTTGTGTAAATAACATACATTTGAGATAGAAGATGAATATAAATATGCGTTTTGATTTTCAAGAAGTTTCATTGATTCCACTATTTTTAGTATTTCATTCTAGTAATTTCAATTATGTAGTCTCATTTACACATTCAAAACCCCCACGAAACCTCATTTCAAAAATTGATAAAATTGAAATAAACTAAAAAACCAAAAATAGTAAGACAATTCCACAAGTCTAAGGAACCATCTTAAGGGGTAAATTTTGATTTGGATGAGTTCCATATAAAATTTAACTTAGGACACTTTCCCAGATCAACAATATGTAGAGATATGAGATAGAAACAAGAGACCTAAGATGACTTCTAAAAGGTTGGACAATTGAACTAACCATACTTCATGACATCTTATAATGAACGCAACATGAATTTCTTCAAGGTAATGAGGTAAAAATATACAAATCAAGTTATACCTCAAAGGACCATGGTATGGACTATTAGTATATTTCCCTAAGGGACACAAGGAAGGAAGGAAAAACCCACTTCAAGGGAATTAAGGGGAAAATGAGACAGGAGATAATCTTACCTCAACTACAACAAGAGAAAACAAGAGAAGAAGTAAATGAATGTACAAAAACCAAGTAATTCAAGGAATCCTTTCCTTGAGGTGAGACAAGGGATAAAGGATTGAAAAAAAGAAGACAACCTTGCCTTGATATGAGGCACGGGATAAAAAAAATAGCAAGTGAAGAAAAAAGAAAGAAAACAACCTTGCCATGGGTATGGGACAAGGGAGAACACATGAAAATATGGCAATGCTAAACAAGTCAACAAAAGCAAGGGACACATAGGGTAAGCATGGGATCATGGAATAGGTGAAAATTTTGAAGGAACCAACAAAGGCAAGGGACCCACTAGATAAGAGTGGGATGCAATAGGAAGTAAACAAAGTGAGGGACCCATAGGTGTTATAGCAAGATTTTCCTCACCCCATGCAATCTTGCATGGAAGGCCTTTTTACATTTCCCTATGCAGACTTGTAATCCATATTTGCAAATCCTGGAGCTAAAAATAAATTGTTTCCACATATACACACCTTGCCTAATATACAACATGCATATATGTGGGTTGCACCACTAGAACCTATGTACATAGGAAAATGTGCCAAAAATTGAAAAATGGTGTTGGGTTTCCATGTCACGTCATGATATCAATGTCCTTTGCCTTCTATATATTGGAAACATTTTGAATCAACCCTTCAGTTCCACTTGAAGGAAATAAATGGACCAAATCTGAGCTATGGAAAAAAGGAGAAATAATTCAACTTCGAGAGAAAAGTTACTCTCGAGGAATTATTCACTTCACATTGAGTCTACATCCCTTTATCCTTTAAGTCTGAACACAGTGTTCAACCCTGAAGCTCTTCCCTTATTGATTGAGAACTTTATTGTCTCTTTTATATGAGATTTCCTTTGGTGGAGGATTGAAGTGGTGGAGGCCCGGCTAGAAGGAACTTAGTTTCTCGGTTCCGAACCATTCTGACATAGAAGTCTGTAACTTATTCACTTTTGCTGATTACATCTTAATAGAAATACGCTTTTATCATCCAATTGATATCTTGAAAATATTTGAATTATTATTCCATGGGTGTATTTGTTATGAATGTTGATGGATTGTGCTATTGAATGTGCTAACATCATATATTATCACCATATGCTTGCGTTGCTTGGTTGTTGAGGACTAGTTCCAGGTATATTGCTTTGGGTCAAGTGCTCAACATTGGACTTCATCGAATGTCTTGACGAGGTAGGCCTTTTATCTTGTATTGCTAGCATATTTGTTTATATATCATACTTGAGAATATACTTGATTTCTACAGTCATTTCTATCCGTTGTCATTTACCCCTAGCCATAGAGATATTTTCCTCGTAACATAATTGGTGACCATATTGGAAATTGAATATTCTTTCTTGGGGTTTGAAGTGATTTTATCCTTAGATTTCTCTCATTCATATTGAGTTTCTTGTCGTATGATTGCTTGAAATCCTTTGTTCACTTTGGTTTTGAGTAATTCAGCCTTCTCCTTAGCCTAGTTGTGTTTTGACACATATACACGGGTTTTCTTGAAAGTTGCGTATATACGCGTGTTGTCCTTCTGCAAGTTATGTACATATGCTATTTTCCCTTGAACAGACACGTACATCAACCTTTGTTGCTTGTTTGCTGGGTTTTGTGGTTGCTAGGTAGGTTTTGATGAATTTTTAGTCTTCTTGGGTCTCTGTAGTGATTGTTAAGTGTTTGTGGAATGAAAGGAAACTTGTCTTTGGTTGAATTTTTGGGTGGTGCCTTTCTCATAATATTTTCATTTTGATTGTCCTTACACCTTTGGCTGGGTCTTTTGCTCCTTGATATCCTACTTGGGTTGTATCTGTCTATACAAAGTAGAGTCTTTATATCAAGTTGTTGTTCAGTCCTTGCATTTTCATTTTTATTATATTGAAAATACAAAAAAATAGGCATTTTACATTGATTGGCATTTTTATCTCTTGAATATTTATCATTTATCTTAGTACATGTAAAGAAAGATTGCATTTTTATTTAGAATTGAAGAATTGAATTGAAAATTTTGTGTTTAGGAAGCATATCATTCATTGGAAATTGAAGTTAGGACTTTTCATTGTTTTCATATTAATTTACTTTACTTGTTGATTCATAACATCACGAGTTTCATGACCACGCCTTTTGAGTAAGAAAGGCCATTAATATTAATGCTATAATTTAAAATTGATTAGTAACGATTTTATTTTCTAGGGTGCACAAACTAGATTAATATTTAGTGCCCTTGAATAGGATTTTGTGAGTAAACTTCTCCAAGGCTATTAAATCAACATATGTGTCTAACTAAGGGAGTGGAGAAATCCATTGTATAATCAGTAATATCAGGAGGCTCCGCTTACACAAGATTTAAGCACAAGGTCACGTGAGGTCGGTTGAAGGGATATCCCCACGATACCTTCTTAGTGTCAGATATATTTTTGGGGATATTGCTAGTGTACTTACCTCCATGAGAGGCGGTGCTTTCAATGTTTCCGGATTTGCAACCCTACCCATATAGTGGATCTGACTTACGACTATTTTCTTATGCATCAGTTATACCGTGGTTGCTTATTTTATTGAATTAGGTGCCACATAGGTTACTTTCAAGGGTTATTATACAGGTACCCTAGGTCAGATAAGGTTCGAACAATACACAACCTTTATGGAGGATTACCTCTCCGGGGGATCTGACCAACTAGTTGTTAAGCCCATGAGGGCCCTTAAAAATGATTATGATACCTTTGATCTTTAGCAGGGAGTCTCAGGCCCCTCTTGGGCGAGGCATACCTACTTTAGGGAGGGAGGCCCCTTTCAACCACTTTATCCTATTTGTGTGCATATTGGCCTTTTGTTTATTTTTGGTGTGCTCTTTGTTTATTAGTTGACCTTAGGAGTTTATAGCATGCCTTGAGTTGTCATTTTCATGGATAGTGGAGTCCCTTTGGATCCATCATTTAATGCTACCTTCCCCATGACATTCACTCATTTCATGGGGACGAATCCATCTGTGTTCCATAATGGCATGAAAAATTATGATACTCAGTCAATTCCTTGGGTCTCTAATCATTTTTCTCATGGTATGAAAGACATGTCTTCACACTTTCCATCCTCTGTCTCATCTCCTTATGAAAATCCAAGTCTTGGGTATGGGGGAATGATTCCTCCTTATTCTCCATTTTCATTTGGTGGGACTCATATCCCTCAAACAACTCTTACGATAGGATGTTGGAATCTTCCTTCCTATGAATCCACTTTTCCAGGAGCAAGTGCTCAAATGGGTGGTCATTCTACTTATTACACTTCATCCACCTATCCTTCTTCCACTATGTCAGTTCCTACGAATGATTTTACCATGGAATACCTTTGCCTGTCCTCTGGTGTTCCATCTGGAGGGAGGCATTATTATAGTATGAGCAACTTTCTTCATGAAGTTCCTTTGTCTCGGGGAAACATATATCCTCACATGAGTAACCCTTGTCATGTCACTTTCTCTTCACAAGCGGCTTCCTCAATGTAAATGACCTTACACACCTTTATGAACCAACATGGAGGAGGATACTATCATGTTGGATAGGGACATGGTGTATACTAGAACCCTTCTTGGAATGAAATTTATCAAAACCACTCTTTGTCAGAACCCTGGTCTCAAATTCCTCAATAAAACACCACCACAATTCCAGTCATTGCAGTTCATACTGGCATTATATCACCAACCTATACTATTCATGTTGGATATTGGTCAACAACCTCTGCAAGCCATGTTCAAGACCGACAACTAGCCACTGCAAGTCATGTTGGGGGCACAAATCTAGTCATTGCTAGTCGCACTGCGCATACATCACCAACCTCTGTTATTCATGTTGGGGATTCATCACCAACCTCTACAATTCATGTTGGATATTTTCTACTAGCCTCTGCAAGTCATGATGGGAGCATGTCAACAACCATTGCAAGTCATGATGAGGGCATTCATACGATTGAGAAGCCTAGGCGTGTAAGACGTAGGCCCAAGTTCCTTTTTAGGCTTTTCAAAGGAGATCACCTTACTATTAGAAAACCAGGACCATGGAGC
Source organism: Picea glauca (assembly GCA_000966675.3). Taxonomy (NCBI): domain Eukaryota; kingdom Viridiplantae; phylum Streptophyta; class Pinopsida; order Pinales; family Pinaceae; genus Picea; species Picea glauca. Next base: position 55,034 of record JZKD02S2356545.1, on the reverse strand, counting down.
AATAAAATAAAAAAAATACGAAAACAAAACACAAAAGATACACAATACAAGAGAGACACAGATTTATGTGGTTCACCCAGTGTGGGCTATGTCCACCAGAGAAGTTGTCAAGTCCTTCCTTTATTATTATCCAACATATGAAGGGACACAACCTACAACAAAACCCACTATAACTTTCTCTTCTTTCTCTCACAGTCTCCTATCTCAGAATACAATATTTTGCATCAACCATAGTTGCAATAGATTTCCCTCATAAAAGAGGGTTGCCTTCTAGGGAAAATAACCCTAACATAATCTCTATCGTCAGATCTGTGACCTTATAATGAATGGTCTAGATTTACAATGAAATTATAATATACATTTACAAGGCAATTTTTTCTTCGGGGTCTTCACCCCCGAACCCTCGCTTTCTCCTAGTAGGGGGGATAGCCCCCCAAACCCTGCAGAGGGGGTACCCCCCCTCTGCACTCCCCTTCATGGAAGAGTGTACATACTTCTGGGGTGTAAATACTTCATGGGGTATAAACATGGCTAAAAGTAAAAGACCTATGAATCAGGAAGATAATGAGGCTCCACAACCAACAATCTCCCACTTGGAGACTGATTTCAACAACTCCATAGATGTTGTATATAATGGACTCTAAACCTTCTTGGACCTGGAAAATTTATCATCTTCATCTTCATTCTTAAAGACCAACTGAAACTAAGAAATAACTTAGTGACTCCCTGGTTACTCCCTTTGTTAACATGTCTGCAGGATTCTAGCTGATGTGTATCTTTTCCAACTTCAAATGTCCATCTTCCAAGGTTGATCATATGAAGTGGTACCTCAATTGTATATGCTTAGTATTCAAATGGAAGGTTGAGTTCTTTGCAAGATGAATGGAACTCTCACTGTCACAGTACAACCTGCTACTCTCTTTCTTCTTTCCCAATTCCTCCATAAACCTCTATAACCAAATCATCTCTTTACTAGCCTCTATAGAAGCAACATACTTTGCCTCTATTTTTGAAAGTGAAACAACCTTTTGCAGTTTCGAAATCCAAATTACTGTTGTTCCACCTATAGTAAAATCATACCTTGTGGTACTGCTCCTACTATCTTTATCACCTTCCATATTTGAATCAACATATCCCTGTAGAAAAATTTCTGAACCTCCAAAACATAATGCATGAGTAGTAGTACCTCTCAAATACCTGAGAATCCACTTTATTGCCTCCTAATGTTCTTTACCTGGATTGTTCATATACCTTCTCACAACTCCCACTGCATGTGAAATATTTGGTCTTGTGCAAACCATTGCATACATCAAGCTGCCAACTGTTGATGAATAAGGGACCCTAGACATGTATTCTATCTCCTCTTATGTCTTGGGACACATTTCCTTAGTTATTTTGAAATGGTTGGCCAAAGGTGTACTAATTGGTTTTGCATCTTACATTCTAAACCTCTCCAACACCTTCTATGTGTACTCACCCTGAGACAATTTCGGTTTGTGCTTTCTCTTGTCTCTTGTTATTCTCATACCAAGGATTTTCTTTGTAGCACCCAAATCCTTCATTGCAAATGAATTTGATAATTTCTTCTTGAGAACATTTATATCATACACATTAGACCCTACAAAAATCATGTCATCTACATACAATAGCAAGATAATAAATCTCCCATCTTCTAGCTTTTTAAAATAAACACAGTGATCAAAATGACATCTACTATAACCCTGTTCTGTCATAAACCTGTCAAACTTTAGATACCACTACCTTGGAGCTTGATTTAGGCCATATAAGCTCTTCTTCAACCTACATACCAAATTCCCCTTCCCTTTGACCTCATACCTGTTAGGACCCTACAATGTACCTTTTTGCTCACACCTTTTGCTACCATTACACTCTTTTTCCACTCACATTTAAACTTATATTATCACCTTACCCTATCTCTCAAAAGGTATATAACGCCTCTTCTCTTTGCTATATGTTTGATCTATTTTGAATAAAATTTTACATTACTCTCGTACTTAACCATTGATCAGAAATATATAAGTGCTGAAACAGTTTGAACTGCAGATTAGCATTGAGGCATGTTGTTGAAACAGTCAAAGCACGCAAACCCTGTGGCTGAAACAGTCTGTGGTCTACAATGTTGAAACAACAACTCACACAAAATTTGTTACACTCTCCATGGTCTACAATGCCGAAACAGCAACACAAAGTTGTCACACTAACCACAACAGCGGCACCATGAGCCAGAAACCATCGCTGTTGCATGAGACCACTTTGCTGAAACAGTCAGAACGCAAATCCCGTTGCTGAAACAGCCTGTGATTTGCAATGCTGAAACAACATACATAAGTAAAGAAGATAAATATATAATTTTTTTCTCCAGCCGCAACAACAACACCTCACTTGGCACCTTTTCAACTATTGTAATAGCATTTTGTTATGCAATACCAGGATATCCTATTCCAGTAGAGATTTGATCTGACTAAGAATAGGATTCAGAGGCACACATGTAATTTGATGATCAAATTGTATTGAGGATATTCTCCTCTTTAAATAAGAGGAAATCACCATTAGAGAGGATCTTCTCAAGGGCTAAGAGAGAATTTACAGATAAGGACATGCTTTACTTCAGACATTGTAATATGATTTAGTTGACAGATGAATAAAAGATTGTTCTGAGCATTTCTTTCTAGTTCCTCTCGTTTTAGGGGAATATTGTGAGAAGGGAGGGCCCACCTTCTTCACAAGATTCACCCATTAGATTTGTAGTGTGTTGGTGTTATTTCTGTTCATGCCTTGATTAAATTTTGTTTTGCTGAAACACTACTTTACTGAACTCTGTCTTGTTGAAACTTTGTTTTACTGGTTGTTACATTGTTTACATATAATTCATGCTTGGGAAACTGATAATCATTCTAGTTAGTAATCTTGTTTGGTGAATTTATGAAAGCATGATAATCAGGGACAGGTGTTGAAGATTCCTTCTTGGGGAATAGGGTCCTATTCTCTATTAAGAGATAGTTAGTCTTTAGTGTGTGTCAATCATTTCAATTAGCAATGAGTCTATGAAAGTGTGAATATCAGAAACAGGTGTTGAATATTCCTTCTTGGGAATAGGGTCATGTTCTCTATTAAAGAGTTATTTATCCTTCAGTGTGTGTCAATCATTTCAGTTAGCAATAAGTTCATAAAAGTGTGATGATCGGAAACAGGTGTTGAAGATTCCTGCTTGGGGAATAGGGTCATGTTTGAAGGATTTCTTTCCTAGGTTGTTATTTCTTAATTTAATCCAGGATTCTTTGGATAATCATTTCTTTAAACTTTGAACTCTACAATAGGTAGGTTGCTTTCCTATAATTCAAGTTAGAACTTCAGTTTATTCAAGGCAAACTGTGATTAATGTATTTTTACTACAACTCTAGATTGTTTTTGAGATTGAGCATATACAGTGCATGATTACCTTTGAAATAAATAGACTTACGTGGGTTGACAATTTATGTAGCACTTGATTGTTTAGTTAACTAAGAAATTATAGTGACCAACATTTTGGCGTCGTTGTCGGGGAAGGTAATTATAGATTTCAAAAGCACTTATGATTTTTCAGATACAAATATTGCATGAGAGGATGCGGAGACCCCAAAGACACTGACCCTACAGGTGGCAGGGGAAAAGGAAGAGGAGGAAGAAAGATTTATATTGACGAGATTATATCAAAGTCTGAATCTACTGCTCAATGACCAAACCCTCGGAAACCAAAATCCCAACCTTCATTTCAAGCAAACTTTGAAATGGAAAAAGAGGTTTGGAGTCCTGAGACAGTCGAGAAACCAACGGGAAACATTGTGGATAGAGCGAGCATAGCAGGGGAGAAAACAAAAGAAAACATGGATGAGTACAATGAAGAATTGCATCATGAAGAACAGGCAGGTCCTAAAAGAGAGGTAAATGATGAAAACTCTTTTTCCACATTAGGATTTCCTATTGGTGATCTTCCTAGAGGGGTAGTGCCCATGAAGAACATTCCACTCTCAGCACTACCTAACTTTCATGGTTTGTCTTCAGAGAATCCTAATGAATTCCTTTTTTAGTTTGACATATTATGCAGAAGTTATGATTACGTTTCCAATGCTAAAAAATTAAAGCTATTTCCAGCAACATTGAAAGGAAATGCACTAAGATGGTTCATGAGCCTTGGAGGCCATGTAATCACAACATGGGACCAAATGAAATAGAAATTCCTACATAAATACTAGGACTATTGCCGAACAAAAGAAAAAAGGGAAGAACTATTTAAGATGATATAGAAAGAGGATGAAAATCTAGAGGAAGTTGTAGAAAGGCTCCAGTATAATCTACAAAGATCCAGTCATCACGATGTAAGTAAAGACATTCTTAAAACAATATTATTAAAAGGAGTAAGGGATGACTGTCTAGATATGCTAAATATGCTTGGAAAAGGGGACATATCTAAAGAATCATACAATGAAATTGTTAACCTATGTAAAATATGTTCAAGAGGAGCTTCAAGGAATATATCAAATAGCAGGGATACCACATTTTCAAGAGTCCAAAAATCAGCCGGTGGGGGAGCAACAAGAGCCAAAATAGGTAATTTACTTGAAGGTTTTAAAATTGAAATGTTAATCTCTTTTGCCTCACAAATTGATACCTTGCAGATTCAAAAGAAACAAGATGAAGCAGAAGTAGCTCTGTCCATCTTTTTCTATAAATGCAGAGACAAGCACCCACGAAGGGAATTCCCATTGGACAAAAAGCTAATCTGCACCATCTGTGATAAAGATCATGAAACTCAACAATTTCCTTCTTTACCAGGGATCAAGGCAGCATTACAACCAATTGATGAAGAAGCTGAAGCTATCTATCTATTGACACAGAGAAGGCAATGGAAACCGTGGGGACAAGGTATGAATCCTAACATGCCATTTACATATTCTAATCATTGGAATAACTATCCTTCTTTTAATCAAATGAATTACCCTCCCTATAATCAAATGCAATACCAAAATCAAATGAATTACCCACCCATGCAACAAACTAACCCACCCTTTGTTGATCCATCAATGTGGACTCCCTGGCCTCCACAACAATAACAACCATATCTGAACCAATGGAATCCAAATTGGAGAGGACAACATCCCCCCTTCCCAAATCAATTACCTCAATCACAATTTCTGCAACCACTCTCCTTACCAGCAAGTACTTCACCAAACAATCAAATAATGAGGCCCCAACTACCTATACAACCTAGCCCTAACCCTAATAATAAAGTTTTGCAGTGAATTGATATTCATAACTAGCCTACATTTTCTCTTCTCCCTGCGCAATGCAACGATATTCATTTACGATCAGGGAGAATAGTAGAACCTATCATAGTTGATGTTACCTCTTCCGATAAAGAGGAAACAAAAGAGCATGATGTACCTAAAGAGGTACAATCATCCTCTAACACTACTGCTAAAACAACAAAACCACCATTTCCTGAGCGTTTAGCTTTGACTAAAATGCCTGAGCCACCAGCTTTCAATTTTATAGGGGAATTACAAAATCTTTATGTCAAAATTCCTCTATTACAAGCACTCCGAGATGTACCAATTTACGCCAGGACTATGCGAGACATTTGTATTAAGAAACCTGGTAGGAAAATTAAGTATCCCCTCATAGTTCATGTCATGGGTGACTTGTCTGCATTAATGTCAGGCAAAGTCCCCCCAGTTAAATACGGTGATCCCGACCATCCTACCGTCTCAGTACAAATTGGAAAAATGATAATCCCTCGAGTCCTGGTAGACTTAGGTGCCGCTATCAATATCATGACTCTGGAAACATCACAACTATTACAACTGCAGAATGAAATCAGAGACACCCCAACGATCCTAGAATTAGATGACCTCTCTACAATAAAATCGGAGGGATTCATTGAAGACCTAATTATCTAAGTAGAAACCTAGAATTATCCAGCCGACTTTGTGGTATTACAACCTAAAACAAAGTTGGGGGGCCACCCTCTAATTTTGGGTAGGCCTTTTCTAGCCACAACAGACGCTTTTATCAGCTGTAGATCAGGTTCAATGACAATTTCCAATGGTTACGAGACTAAATAACTTACCCTCTACCCTCACGCTACACCTTTGATTAATAAAGATAATTCTGTATGGGTAGACTTTGATGATCAACTCACTCAACCCATCTTGACTATCAGACAAGCCTTGAGCCTTAAAGATGCCACTGAGGATGAAGTAATTAATAATTTTATTTGTGAACCCTCCTCTGTGACTTCAGAAACTCATAACCAACTAGCTGCACTATTGGAGTCATATAATCATGAAAACCTTAACTCTGAAAACCCACCTCAAACATCTACCACCATCTCTTCTAAAATCATACTAGTAGAAATTGAACTTGGCAAAAGACTGAACATAAACCCTAACCTGACAGATGTTGAAACACAACAATTAATGAAGTTACTTTTTGAACATAAAGAAGCATTCGCATCGGACTATACAGATATGAAAGGAATCTCTCTTGAATTATGTACTCATCGTATATATATCAAGGAAGATTGTCGATCGATCTGTCAATCTCAACGACGAATGAACCCTAATTTAAGAGAAATCCTTAAAGAAGAACTTCAAAAATTGCTCAACGTAGGGTTTATTTATCCTATATCAGATAGTGAATTGGTTTTCCCGTTGGTAATAGTTCCTAAGAAAAACAGAAAATGGAGAGTATGTGTGGATTATAGAGCCCTAAATAAGGCTACTCAAAAATACCAATTTCCATTACCATTCATTGATCAGGTGTTAGACAGTTTGTTAGGGAAGAAATTTTTCTCCTTTTTAGATGGTTTCAATGGGTATAATCAGATCAAAATTGCACCTCAGGACCAAGACAAAACCACTTTTACTATCCCTTGGGGAACGTTTTCTTATAGAGTTCTCCCATTTGTACTATGTAATGCACCAACAACCTTTCAAAGAGCAATTATAGGAATCTTTTATGATATGCTTAATGACTCTATGGAAATTTTTATGGATGATTTTACCCCTTATGGTGTTTCTTTTCAGGAAGCACTACAAAACCTTGAGAAAGTACTTAAACGATGTATACAAGCCCACATCTCCTTGAGTACAGAAAAATGTCATATGATGATGAGTGAAGGAATAGTGCTTGGACATTTTATTTCATCTCAAGGAATCCAGGTGGATCCATCCAAGATACAAGTCATTAAAGATCTTTCTACTCCCAAAACCCAAACAAAGGTTAGAATTTTTTTAGGACATGCTGGATACTACAGAAGATTTATCATTTTTTTTTCCAAAATAGCTTCTCCCCTGTTTGTGTTACTGATGAAAAATGTCGAATTCAAATGGACTAATTCTTGCCAGGAAGCATTTAATACACTTAAACATCAGTTATCTACAATTCCTATTCTTAGAGGACCTGATTGGACACTTCCTTTTCATATATCCTCTGATGCTTCAGATACTGCAATAGGAGTTGTCTTGGGACAAGAAGAAAATCATCTTCCTTATGCTATTTATTTCATTAGAAAGAATATGACTCCTGCTGAACTTAACTATATAGTTATTGAAAAGGAATTCTTAGCAGTTATCTATGCTATTAATAAATTTCGACATTACATCACTGACTACTCTACTCTTTTCCATACTGATCACTCAGCTATCAAATATCTAATGAACAAACCTATCGCAAATGCTAGATTCACCAGATGGTTACTATTATTGCAAGAATTTGATATTACAATTGTAGATAGACCAAGAAAAGAAAATGTAGTTGTTGATTTCCTTTCTCGGTTAACACATGATGATGATACTCCAGTAGATGATTCCTTTCCTGATGAATATCTATTTTCAGTATCTTCTCAGTCACCTTGGTATGCAGACATTTCTAACTACTTGGTTGCAGGGAAGTTACCACCACACCTATCCCACCGGGAGAAAAGAAGAATCATTCAACAAAGTTCTCGGTATAGATGGATAAGTGGGTGTCTTTTCCACATAGGACTTGGTCAAGAAATCCGAAGGTGCATTAGAGAAGATGAGGTTTATGATCTATTAAAATCTTGTCATGATGGCCCTTGTGGAGGGCATTTTGTTGATAAGATAACAACACATAAAATTCTCAGGATGGGGTATTATTGGCCCTCACTCTTTAAAGATGCAAAGAAATATGTCTGGGCCTGTGATAGCTTTCAAAGAATGGGCCAACCTAATCATAGAGATTAAATTCCATTAAACCCCCAGATAGTTCTTGAACCATTCGAAAGATGGGCCTTAGACTTTGTAGGACCCATTAACCCCCCATCCAATCAAAACGTTTACATAGTGGTCTACACAGATTATATGACTAAATGGGTGGAAGCTAAAGCACTCCATAGAGAAACTGAAGAAGCAGTTCTAGATTTCCTATTTGAAGACATCTTCATCAGATTTGGAGTGCCGAGAGAATTAGTTACAGATAGAGAACCTCCTTTCACTTCTCATGGTTTTAAAGCCACCCTTCAAAAATATCATATTCAGCATAGAATGACTACAGCATACCACCCCCAAGCCAATGGACAGGTGGAAATCACAAATAAAGTAATAGAAGCCATTCTCACAAAAACAGTGAAGGAAAATAGAAAGGATTGGTCTCACACACTCCCTGAAGCATTATGGGCCTACAGAACTACCTGGAGATATACTACAGGATTCTCTCCCTATGAATTAGTTTATGGAAAAAGTGTCGTCTTTCCTGTGGAATTTGAAATCAAAACCTTAAGGATTGCTTTAGTTGTTAACCTTGATTTGACCGATGCAAAGAAAACCAGGTTGCAGTAGATTAATGAATTGGATGAAAAAAGACTAGATGCCATTCATCAGACAACTATGATTCAACAGCAAAGATCAAAATGGAATGACAAAACTATCAAGCATAAGCAGTTCCAAAAAGGTAATTGGGCCCTACTGTATGACTCTCAGTTCAAAGAATTTCAAGGGAAACTACGTACAAGATGGCTTGGACCTTATAAAGTAGACATTGTTTTCCCCAACGGAACAGTAAGGCTCCTCACAATCGATGACTCTAAAACACCGTTACTTGTAAATGGTCATCGACTCCGTCTGTACCAGCGCCCCATTTCCAAGGAATATTTTAAGGCCACATGTGTGGAAAACTCTCATTACCTTTTTTTAGAGGGGGCTCCTACCCCTCATTGCAATTAATTTTTTTTAATTTAATTTATTTAGTATTAGATTAAATTTCGTTTACTAATAATCCCTGTCAGGAAATAGCATGTTACAATTGATTTTGCAGACTCTCGATCAAAGAAAAGGACCACTAATAAAGGACGATCTTACTTCAAGAAGAGCCAAGCTTCCCCATTGTTGAAACACCACTGTTCAGTAACTTTTTGCCTTTTCCCCCATTGCTGAAACACCACTGTTCAAAAATTTTCTACATTTTCCCCATTGTTGAAACACCACTGTTCAACAATTCTCTATATTTCCCCATTGATGAAACACCACTGTTCAGCAATTTCCTACATTTTCCCATTGTTGAAACACCCATGTTCTGCAATTCTCTACATTTCCCCATTGCTGAAACACCATTGTTCAACAATTCTCTACATTTCCCCATTGTTGAAACACCACTGTTCAACAATTTCCTACATTTTCCCATTGCTGAAACACCCCTGTTCCGCAATTCTCTACATTTCCCCATTGTCGAAACACCATTTTTCAGCAATTGTCCACATTTTTCCCCCATTTCTGAAACACCACTATTCAACAATTTCCTACATTTTCCCATTGTTGAAACACCCATGTTCCGCAATTTTCCACATTTTCCCCATTACCGAAACAACACCGTTCAACAATTTTTTTCACCCTTCTTTCTATGGCTGAAACACCACTCCTTCAGCAGTGTTCTGCAACATCACCCTTCCAACAAACATTTCTCTATTCTTTCCCCGTTGCTGAAACACCAACTTTTCAGCATTCTCTGTCAAATAATCTTTTGTGCTCTCATACTACATTTTGTCCTTCCAGTAAACAAATCCTTGATACAATTCCTCGAACAAATAAAAAGTCTCTACCATGGCTACTGTAGAACTATTATGGACAGGTACTATATTTTGTTTGAAGCACGAATCAAAACGTAAAGATGAGGTATGTAAACTTTGTATGTAAACACAATTGAACTATAGTTAATGAGAAGATTCCAACTCATTATTACCACTCATGTAAAATCATTATGTTAGCCATACTTGAGGGGGGGGAAATATCGAAATCTTATACCATCATTTCACACGATTCAACCACCATCATTCTTTTTCTTCACCATCCTTTCGTTGTTTCACTACCATTTGCATGCCTTCACCCGGAAAACTCACTCTGCATAGAAGAGGTTACTTGACTCTCTGTCAGTGCATTCTACTGAGTGGTTAGCTATGGTAGGCCCTGTTATACGGAATGAACCCGCCACGACAGCCCTATTAGAACTATATCTAGAAGTTTATCAAATATTTTCTACAGGCAGGATGGCTGAGTTATTTTCAAAGGCTCCAGGGATTTGGTCAACAACAAGTTCTTCAATTCGCTCAAAATATTCAAGAAGATCATTCCATTGTTCAAGGGGTTCGGATTCCAGTTACAGAGGAGGATATAGCAAAGGTTTCGGGTCTCCCTACCAATGGCATTCGCTAGTTCAACCGTAAACATATCATTCTTAATGCCCAGCAGGATTTCCTCTTGCTAGGGGAACAAATTGAGCCTAAAGGCCGGGGTGTCCGACTCAACTCGTTGCCGCCTCCATGGCCGAAAATTGCAAAGTTTGTCAAGCACTACCTTACTTGTGAGGGTTGATACCAGGTAGTCTACCAGTATGATTTTGTCATGTTATCTCATTTACGACATGGTATATTGGTAAACATTCCTTATTATCTTCTCGGATGTCTTAAAAATATGTCACACTACTGTAAAAAGGATAAAAATCCCACCCTTTCCCTCACCCATCATTGTCTCGCTCAACTTCTTATCCAAAAGGGTTTTTCCCAACAAAACCCTCCACTAAACAACCCACCCATATACCCCCAAGAAGTTGTTGAAATTCCTGAAAATCTTCAGGAACAACAACCATAAGACCCTCCAGAAGCACCTAACAATCCGCCTACAGACCCAATCAATCCAATTAACCCCCCTACCATACTAAGCCCGCCCCACATTTTACCAGAATCATCCACTCCTGTCGTTCATATCCTTAGTGATGATTTTGAACCAGACAATTCTCCCTGTCCCATCATTGAGGAAAATCCCTCATGCAAATGAAATCAAATTCCTTTATTTCCACCCGTTTTACAAAGAAAACGAACAAGGGCTTCAACAAGGGAAGCCACTACTACTACTGCCCTAAACCCCAACCCATCCGACTAAAACCCAATACACCTCCAACCTCCCAAATTCCAGAATCTTTACCTATTCCACCCATGGGCACTGAAACACAATAACCAGAGGCCTAGTGTGTTGCGACATCATCTGTTTCAAATTTAGTAGCTGAAACACAAGAACCAGCTACTCACTCAGTAGATGAAACACAAGAACCAACTACTCATCCAGTTGTTGAAACATAAGAACCAGCTACTCATCAAGTAGCTGAAACACAAGAACCAGCTACTCATTCAGTAGCTGAAACACAAGAACCAGCTATAGCTGTCACACAAGAACCAGCTACAGCTGAAACACAAGAACCAGCTGTTGATATTGTTAGTGAGACACAGGAATCAGATGCCCAGGATGCTACAACATTACTTTCGTTACATCAAGAAGTTGAAACATAAGAATCAGTTGCCGATCCTATAGCTGCTCCAAAAGAACCAGTTAGTGCAGCTATGACTACTACACAAGAACCAGTCACCCCTCAACCAGAACCAACAATGGCCTCTGTCTTACAAGAAAATGAGTTCCTAAGGTCTGAACTGGAAGCCTACAAGCAAGATATAGTCATGGCAAAGGAAGCCTACAAGAAGGAATTTAAATTGTACACCCTAGCTCGCGTAGCAACCATGACAGAGGAAAACACAACAGAGAGTCCGTGTAGAGAGTATATGTGCAGTCAATGTGGGGAAATATACTATCAAGCAGGCTACAAAGTAATTCAAATTCCAATGCCAGGAGCTTCCCCTGCACCTACGACTTTTGCAGTCAAAGAAGAATGCTCTGTTGTTACACAAGAACCAGCAAGACCTTCCAAAATTAAAATTGAACCCTGGCCTACAACAATTGTCAAATCTGAAGCCCCTATTTTTGTTAATAAAGCCGTATAAACTCTGCCTATTGATGAATCTTCCCCTCCTAGCCAGATCAACACCCACACCTTTGTGGAACAAGCCACTCAGACCCTACCTCAACCTACCACTTGCAACGTTGAAACACAAACTCAACCATGGGATGAGCAGGCAATAATAGAAAAATGCAAAAAAGAGTATGTTGTTAAACAGAAAAAAATCCTACAGGAACACAGACTAATATAGCTAAACCATATCTATTCAAACTGGGAATCTTTGGAGAAAACACGCTAGGAATCTCATGCCTATAAGAAACAGAATAAAGAGCTAAAAGATAGATTGCTCCTGATATTTGACTTGGCACAAAAGTTGTCGGCTGGAAGGAAACCATCCTGCAATTACTCTTTGTTCCTCATGGAATGAATTACATGGTTTCAGATCAAATCAATCAAATAAGGCAGACCCCATGCAGTGTTAAATCCAACATATTTTGTTAAAACTTTTACAGAAGCCTCTGCTATGGATCAGCACCTCCTCTGTGAGGTATATTTTCATAATGAGGCCATCCCTGAGAATCGACAGCTTAACCTTAACCCTCTTGTCGGTGACATCTAGATTAGGGCACTCACCTCCTTCCTTAACAATCAGATTATATGGCAGGATGACTTCCTAGATACCAAGCATAATGAGGATAACCGCCTTCTCTGGATACGGCCAGAACCACAAAATGTTGCCACCTTTGTTACAAAGTATTATCATTTTTTGAAGAAACCAGGGATGACTCAACACATTCAGTAACTACAGACAACAGTGCTTCAGGATTGTCAACAGTTCATTAAATCCACAAAGATTTCTTTCCTACAAGCAAATAACATGTTTTGGCAACAATCTACTGAGAAAAGACAGGAACACAATCCCTTCAACCCCACTAATCTTGAGATATCAATCTCTAGGGTACCTAGCTACATCAAGTGTCTTCATCAATGTGTTGAAAGCTGGATAGGTTATCAGTTTCATTTTCCTATCCTGTGGATGCCAGCAGAGAAATATCAAGTTCATTATAAGTTGCCCAAGAAGGCAGAAACAACAGCTTGGCAAAGGCTACAACGCGTTCAAGGATCCAGAGCTCCAACAGACAACACTTTCCATAGCTACTGCTCAAGTAACTTGCACACTCAGAGTCAGTATCCAAATTATGATTCAGATTGAAGTTGTCTGAGGACATGTAACATTTTAAGTTGGGGGGGATGTTAGGACCCTACAATGTACCTTTTTGCTCACACCTTTTGCTACCATTACACTCTTTTTCCACTCACATTTAAACTTATATTATCACCTTACCCTATCTCTCCAAAGGTATATAACGCCTCTTCTCTTTACTATATGTTTGATCCGTTTTGCATATAATTTTACATTACTCTCGTACTTAACCATTGATCAGAAATATATAAGTGTTGAAACAGTTCGAACTACAGATTAGCATTGAGGGTTGTTGCTGAAACAGTCAAAGCACACAAACCCTGTGGCTGAAACAGTCTGTGGTCTACGATGCTGAAACAACAACTCACACAAAATTTGTTACACTCTCCATGGTCTACAATGCCGAAACAACAACACAAAGTTGTTACAATGACCACAACAGCCGCACCGTGAGCTAAAAACCATTGTTGTTGCATGAGACCATGTTGCTGAAACAGTCAGAATGCAAATCCCATTGCCGAAACAGCCCGCGATTTACGATGCTGAAATATCATACAATAGTAAAGAAGATAAATATAGAAGTTGTTACTCCAGCCACAACAACAACACCTCACTCAACACCTTTTCAACTATTGTAATAGCATTCTGTTACAGGAGACCAGGATATCCTATTCCAGTAGAGATTTGATCTGACCAAGAATAGGATTCAGAGGCACACATGTAATTTGATGATCAAATTGTATCGAGTAGATTCTCCTCCTTAAATAATAGGAAATCACCATTAGAGAGGATCTTCTCCGAGGCTAAGAGAGAATTTACAGAGAAGGACGTGCTTTACTTCAAACATTGTAATATGATTTAGTTGACAAATGAATAAAATATTGTTCTGAGCATTTCTTTCTAGTTCCTCTCATTTCAGGGGAATCTTGTGAGAAGGGAGGGCCCACCTTCTTCACAAGATTCACCCATTAGCTTTGTAGTGTGTTAGTGTTATTTCTGTTCATGCCTTGATTAAATTTTGTTTTGTTGAAACACTAATTTACTGAACTGTCTTGCTGAAACTCTGTTTTACTGGTTGTTACATTGTTTTCATATAATTCATGCATGGGTAACTGATAATCATTCTAGTTAGTAATCTTGTTTGGTGAATTTATGAAAGCATGATAATCAGGGATAGGTGCTGAAGATTCCTTCTTGGGGAATAGGGTCATGTTCTCTGTTAAGAGATAGTTAGTCTTTAGTGTGTGTCAATCATTTCAATTAGCAATGAGTCTATGAAAGTGTGAAAATCAGAAACAGGTGTTGAATATTCTTTCTTGGGAATAGAGTCATGTTCTCTATTAAAGAGATAGTTAGCCTTCATTGTGTGTCAATCATTTCAGTTAGCAATAAGTTCATAAAAGTGTAATGATCGGAAACAGGTGTTGAAGATTCCTTCTTGGGGAATAGGGTCCTGTTCTCTGTTACAAGATAGTTGGTATCCCCTTTTGCAGTAGTTTGAAGGATTTATTTCCTAGGTTGTTATTTCTTAATGTAATACAAGATTCTTTGGATAATCATTTCTTTAAACTTTGAAATTTGCAATAGGTAGGTTGCTTTCCTGTAATTCAAGTTAGAACTTCAGTTTATTCAAGGCAAAGTGTGATTAATGTATTTTTACTACAACTCTAGATTGCTTTTGAGATTGACCATATACAGTGCGTGATTACCTTTGAAATAAACAGACTTTCCTAGGTTGACAATTTATGTAGCACTTGATTGTTTAGTTAACTAAGCAATTATAGTGACCAACAATACCCCTGTGGCTGCTACATATAAATCTCTTCCTCCAAATCCCCATGGAGAAAAGTTGTTTTTACATCTAACTGTTCAAGATACAAATCTTCTATTGCCACAAGACTTAAAATAGTTCTAATTGAAGTCATTTTAACAACAGGAGAAAATATTTCATCAAAATCTATACCTTTCTTTTGTACAAACCCCTTTACAACAAGTCTAGCCTTG
>JZKD02S2356545.1:26708-38206 GCA_000966675.3 Picea glauca | reverse complement strand
CATCACCTGTTACATTTGCTTCCTGATTTCTCTCCTGCTATCCATCTCTTTGTTTCTTTGGAGCTCTGCAGTCTTTCTTCATATGTCCTTTCTTCCCACAATTCCATCACTCTATCTTTCCAAGTCTAGATTTGGATTTGCCCTTCCTATAATTCCCACGGTTCTCGAAAACCTTTCCTCTATACTTTTGTCTTCCCCTATTCTCCATGTTCAACGCATTTCCTGATGTCTCACCTATGCGTTTCCGTCGCATTTCCTCACTAAGGATAACACCAACAACATCATCAAATTTTAAAGTATTTGAACCATAGATAGAGTTACTTACAACCATGACCAAGCCATTCCATCTTTCTATCAATGAGCACAAGATTAGAAGAGACCTGACCTCATCATCAAAGTCCAATTTTATAGAACTTAGTTGATTAGTAACTGTATTAAAATCATTTAAATGATCTGCAACAAACCC
Organism: Picea glauca; assembly: GCA_000966675.3. Classification (NCBI taxonomy): domain Eukaryota; kingdom Viridiplantae; phylum Streptophyta; class Pinopsida; order Pinales; family Pinaceae; genus Picea; species Picea glauca. Next base: position 37,740 of record JZKD02S2356545.1, on the reverse strand, counting down.
ACCTTCCGACATATTCATATTAAATAATCTCTTCATTAGAAATACCTTATTGAATGCCAAGGGTTTTTCATACAATTTGGCCAATGTGTCCATCAAACCCTTCATTGTATTTTCTTTGGAAATATTGAAAGCCATCGACACTGCCAGGCTCAGTCGTATCGTTACTAGATCCTTTCTGTCAAGAATCTCCCATTCTTCATACTTCGTAGTTGCCGACTTCTTTGCTATTATGTCCAATGGTAGGAATAGATCCTTTTGATATAAATAGTCTTCCATCTGTATCTTCCATAACTGGTATTTTTTGCCGTTAAACTTCTCGACCCTAAACTTTCCATCTTCCAACATTTCTCCCACTCGAACCAAGAACCCTCTTTTTCCTACGAGTTACCTTTCGCTCTGATACCAGTTGTTAGGAAAAAAGGACCGTGGAGCAATAAAATAAAACAAATGTGGAAACAAAACACAAAAGATACACAATACAAGAGAGACACAGATTTACGTGGTTCACCCAATGTGGGCTACATCCAACAGAGAAATTTCCAGGTCCTTCCTTTATTATCATCCATCATATGAAGGGATACAACCTACAACAAAACTCATTGTAACTTCCTCTTCTTTCTCTCACAGTCTCTTATCTCATAATACAATATTCACCATCAACCATATTCGCAATACATTTCCCTCATAAAAGAGGGTTTCCTTCTAGGGAAAAAAACCCTAACATAATCTCTATCATTAGATCTGCGACCTTATAATGAATGGTCCAGATTTACAATGAAATTAAAATATACATTTACAAGGCAATTTTTGCTTCGGGGGCTTCACCCCTGAACTCCCGCTGGGGGGCCGCTTTCCCCCAGACCCCCCAGTCGGGGGATAGCCCCCCTACACCCCATAAAGGGGGTACACCCCCTCTGCACTCCTCCATGTGGAAGAGTGTACATAATTCTGGGGTGTAAATACTTCATGGGGTATAAACATGGCTAAAAGTAAAATACCTCTGACTCAGGAAGATAATCAGGATCCACAACCAACACTTACTCGTTTGTTCCCTTCTACTATTGTCGTATAAGAAGCGTGGTCCTTACCTGGAGGCCCTTTGGATTCTGGATCGTCTTTGGCTTCCCAACCTTATTTGGTTGATACAACAGTCATGCCAATGTAATATTTGACTGACACCCCTCTTCCTTTAAAGGTTGATGCATATCTTGACCTTGTTGTCTCGCATCCTATTCAACCAATGGTTAAAGAAGTGGTCATGCCGATGCAATATCTGGTCGACCCCACTCTTATATTGGAGAGTGAAAATTCTAAGGAAATGGTCACGTCGATGAAATTTTTGGTCGATCTTGCTCTTCTAGTCTTAGTTCTATACCTTTTATACCATGTCCTTAGAATTTCTAGTTCTACACCTTCTACACTAGGGAGCATTCCGCTCTCTTCAAGTATGCTCCCTCCAAGTCATAGGGTGTTTCCCTTTGATTAGGATGGTCTTCTGGGGTATCCAATGCCTCCTCTTATGTCCTTTCAGGTAAGGGAAATTATCTGATATATCATGGAGAAGGTAACCTCCACTAGCACTTTACCCTCCTCGACTTGTAGATATTTGGGTTTTCCCAAGCTTGTGTCAGCTATTTGTAAGATGTTGACTTTTCACAGAATTCTAGTACGGGAGCCTTGGCCTCCCCCATGAAATGCCTCATAGAAACCTCTCAACGAGTCTAATTTAAGTTCTTTTCTGACTAATCTAAAAATCAAAAAGATTGTCAAGTGAATTTGTCCCTTTCACACTCATTAATTGGACTTGAATAGTCGTGAGTCTTGGTTAATCTCTTTTCCGACTCGATTTCAAAAAGTGAAAATATTGCAGAGTCAACTTGTCTCTTTCACACTCATAAATTGGATTTGAAAGGACATTTATTTGGCACAAGTTTATCCCTTTTTCAAACCAAGTAGACTAAGATTATGAAAAAGGACAATTTTTGGCGTTAAGTTATGATTGCATCTCATGCCCTTGCTTGCAGTATTGAGCCTATTGTCGGTTCTCTCTTTATTTTATAAACCATTTTCCTCATCATTTTTTGCATCCTCAACCAAGAAGAGCCTCGTTTATATCCTTTGCAACTTGACACCCTATACCCAGGAGGGAACATTACCTCAAGTTTCGATCTCCCACATGCACCTCCTTGCATTGAGCATAGGTATGTTCCACTGCTGGAACTAGTTTTGATTACTTTCGACACTCATTTCCTCCTCTGTATCATATCATTCATTTGACTATGAAAAAAAAAAAAAAGAGCCAGGAAGGGAGTATTATCTTATATTGGTAGTAATCGTGTCGCCTTTGAAAAGAGCACAAAGTTATTGAGTCCACTTGTCATCATAATTTTCGGTTTAGAATGGCCTTAGGAAGATGATCTTGTTACAGAGAGTTTTCTCCCCCGACTGGTTACTCTTCCATTCCCTATGGATAATTTGATTGATGCCTCCTACATCTCATAGTTTCATCATTGATTCTATGTTGCTAGATTATTCCATATGTCTCATTCTCTTATTCAAAGGATGTATATCAACCTTTGTTGGCCATTCCTCAGAACTCTTGACTTTGCATGTTGGCAATACCCTTAGCTTTTCTCAGAATCACATGAATTTGTAGTCCTATTATGAACCCTGGTCCTACTTTCCTCATTGGTAGGTAACCTTGAAGCCAGCAGTCGACATTTCATCATTGGTCGTTGACTGGGTGGTTTCCCTTATGTTCGACGGAAAGAAATCTATTCACACATTGGTATTCGTGCAATGTCTTGGATGTCATTATCTTTATTGGTGTTTTACTCACCTTTGTTAGCAGTTTTCCTCATTGGCTATTATTCAGAGGGTCTTTTTCATGTACCACTTGCACTTGGCACACGCAAAAGACGCACATGGTCATTGGTTCATGAACATGTTCTTCGTTTGATTTCCTCCAAATCATCAAGCTCCCTCTATGTACCTCGTGTTGAATGATGAGAGATTCCTTAATGTTCTCCTTTCAGCAAGTCTCCTTCCATTGACTTCAACTCATCTATTCTAGAGATGAGACCTAGAGTCTTATGAGTACCTAGAGTCTTGTAGTCATTAGTGGTTGGTTCTCTCGCCATCGACAATTGGGAATAAATCATTGTCTCCTGATCGATGAACTCTTCAAGTGTTCGAACTTTACTCCTTTATTCACACTTGTAGGAATGTACTCAATGCCTTGATACCTACTTTCATCATCGATAGGTTGTCTCGCATTTGTTAACGGTATACCTCAATGAACGGTAATCAAACAAAGTCTCATTGTGTTCAACCTCAACTCCTTTATTCACACGATGAAGACTTTCACCTTTGGTGGATTGTGTAGAAAACTTGAAGATATCAGTATCTAGCCACAAATTTCCTGAGTTGTTGCTTCCTTTTCATTGGACCAGTACCTGTGTGAATTCAGTGATCATGGGAGATATGATTGTACTCCATTGTATATAGATATCTTCAGATTGATTTTGAGACTGGTTCTACTGAGCCTTGTTCATGACTATGACAGTTGTTGGCATGTAACTACATTTGTATTTTCTTAGTCATGGCCATGGACACTTGTTTGGTATATTTTCACATGGATATGCAGTGTAATTTATATTGTTAGCCATGTATGCAAAGTCAGTATAAATTGTAATGAGCAACTAGCTCTTGCAGCTTGATCTGAAAATAGGGGGATAACTTGTTTTTCTATGCAAGAACCCTCTACTCCATTAAAATAAACTTCAGGACCTTGCTCAATGTATTAGTTGTGAAAGAGAAGTTATGTGTCAAGTTTAGGCTCCTTGTGTGTTTATGTGTGAGGTTCTTTAAAAGGTTAAATGTTGTTTAAAGAAATACAACAACAACATAACATGCAACAAAATATAACTAGCAATTCACAACAATAAGAACATGATAAAGGAGTTCACCCCCAACTGGGCTACATCTCCTTGAGCCTCCATCAATGGACTAGGCTCTCTGGGATTAGTTTGTCAAATATTCTTTTACAAGTTGCTGCTCAACTCCAATGGATTTACCTAATTTTACCATTGGGTTCAGAATACACAAAAACCCCAAAAATGACTATTAGAACTTTGAAAACGGACCATGGCTCATTCGAGCATGACCTCTTCTACATGTGGCCTTGAGCTTCCCTAAGCTTCCTTGTGGAAAAAAAACCTATAAAAGTCCTCAAATGCCTCTGAAACCTATCCTAATGTGTTCATATCATAACAATTAGTCAAAATGACTATTAATTCACATAAAATAGACTTGGGATCATCTGAGCATGGCCTCATTCAATGGTGGCCCTAAGCTCCCTAGAGCTCTCCGAAACTTCAAAGTAGAAAAACCTGCAATATAAGTCTCCAAATTCCTTTGAAAACTATGCCAATGGATTCAAAACATCCAAAAATCCTTAGTTGGGCTTTTTCGGCACCTCATTTGGCCAAAAAATGAAGAAGATAGACCTCCTACCATTTTCCTCCTTCAAGCTTGCTCTCTTTGGTTCGCCAATTCGTACCTCCTATGTGAGTAACTTGGCTTCTGAGCATTTCTCGTGCCTAAACCCATCACACACATGCAATCCTGCAAAATGAGACAAATTGTCACACTGTTAGCGAACTAAGCCCCTGAATCACGAAGGTATTGGGCACATGGGGGGTCATGTGGACACGTCCCAGAGATAAAATAAGGCTCCATTAGTAAAGTAGCATGAGAGATTGACAAGTGGTGGGTGCACAAAGTCTTGGGCTACAACACTGACCATTTGAAAAAAAAATCTGCATGTCAAATCTCCATGTGTGTCCGGGTCATATGGGCAAGTGTTATACAACCGGGGGCTGGGGCTAAGCCCTAGTCCGAACGTGCCCATACTATAGAACATCTGCATTCAAATAAATATTTACACATATGTTTAATAAGCAACACCACATGGTGCGTTGTTTGGGCGGCCTTTGCCAAAATTCTCCACTGTCGGGCGAGAGGTCTGGGGTTCGAATCCCATAGACTCCATAAATTTTACACATCATACCCAAGGTTCCACGTCGCAACCCACATATGGGCCACATGGCACCACTCCGTTGGTCAATAAAATGCCAACTATATGCCACATGTCAACAAATAATTTGACCACGTGTACTGCCAACTGTCTATCCAATCAACACTTACCACGTCAGCCTCATGCCATGTCACATGCCATGTCAACATGTATGGACTATATAGTCAGCAAATTTTTTGCCTATTTGGAAAATCGAAAAGAACATGATATCTCACTCATCTGATGTATTTTTGACCCGTTTGAAGTGTGTTGGGGTCGTGACGATGAGACCTACGCACCTGTTTGTTTTGAAGCAATTCTGAACACTTTGATTTTTGAACGAAATTTTGACCCCTGGTCCAGATTTTGATCACACCTTCCCACTGAAAGGATTTTGGACCCACAAAATCTAATGATTATTTTCCTAAGCTTCATTACTCTTCTACTTCCAAGTTCTATCAATTGATTCTACTTGAAAAGTCTTTGGCAATCACTTGGGTACCTTGACATGCCTTGCACTGCAACTGGCTATGTCCCTCAACCACCGTTCTTTGGTTGTTTCTGACCCACTATTCTCTTTGTTCTTGGAAGACTGCCAGCCTTCCCACTGAGAATCAAGTCCATCTTAATCCACTCTACAATGGTTGCAAAAAACTTTCCTACAACCTCTTGTCACAAACCAAGAAAACCATCAATCTTGAAAACAAATTCTATACAAGACTGAAAATGATGCCAACAAAGTCTTATTGCTCTTCAAGCAAACAGTCGCATCTTGTACTTCAACAAATAACATGGCATTTTCTTGCATCATGGTGTACTCAATATCGACTTACAAGCTGACAAACACCATCGACTAAACATAAATCGAACAACATGATCAACACAACATAGTTGTCAAGACAACATCGATACAAGTCAAGACTCATTTGTGACATATCGACCTTCTCAATGACAAGTCGACATTGATGATACACAACCATGTTACAATCATGAGTCACTCATAGTGAAACTATCATCAAGTTCACTATTTACACATACAAAATCACATGCATGTGCATAACTCTTCAACTCTCCTTCAAGTACAAACATAAGTACATAAACCCAAAACATGTGGCTACATAAGAGATGAAAATGAAAAAGATAAATGGTTGCAACAAGTGAGTATCATACCCATATTTCACATCCTCCTGGCAAAGTTGTGCAACAAACAACAAGAATGCCTTCAATAGAGTTGCATTCACATGCAAACTTGCATCATACAAGTTATGATAAACTTCTACAACTTGGCATACTTTCAACATAAATGGATACATAAGGCTGAAAACTGCATCTACAAACAATGAAATGCAAGCCTTACTTGCTCAAGAAATCTAACCATTTCTTACCAAGCCAATTCAATGGTGATTTTTTTTCCTGAAAACCGTCTTCTTGTGAATCATCTTGACTCACATCAATGATGGAATCTCCTCTTCCATTCTTTCCAATCTCTTCATCGATCTGTTTCTTGAGTTGTGAATGAGTGGTTGGATGCAATGTCCAACATTGGTCAATGAGATGACCTCTCTTCTAACAGCGAGTGCAAATCTTTTTCATCCTCTTTTCAAGTTTCCTGAATGTGGTCAATCTTTTCCAACATCTTGAAACATAATGGTTATCTAAACCACAATATGTACATGGAATTTTTCTCCCATTTTTACATGAAAATTTACCATGCTTAACATAATCAAAAGCAACTATTTTATAGGCAGAAATATACCTTGAATGTTCACCTTTATCGCCTTCTTGAGGAGGTGAATTTGAAGAGTTACTAGCTCTCTTTTGAAGACCAAAAAAAATGTTCTTGTCCTCATGGCCATCGCAACTCTCTTGTTTCACACATTTGAATTCTTCTTGAACACACACTTTGCATGCTTGAGGAATTGAACTTGCAACAAAAGTTGTTCTTGGAATTGTTTCCCTTGTCTCCTCAACTTTGGAATTTTCTCCATATTTCTGTTCATATCCAAGACCCCAATACTTGGGCCTCTCCTCAACAACAATAGGCTCAACAATGCCTTGTGCATGTTTTCCTAACCCTCTACCTTCATATCCCATTTTGAACAATAACTTGGACCCTATTCCTCTAGTGTGATTTTCGAAAACACCAAAGCATTCATCTTGAGAGGAATTTGAATAAAAACTAGCATTACATACCTCATGTTCATGCATGTACTCGGTAAGGGTTTCCTTTTCCTCATGGAGCAGAGTCTCCATCTCATGCAACTTTTCAAGAAGTTGGTGCTTCTCCTCCTTCATGGACATCAACTGCTCTTGAAGGAAAATGTTGTCCTTCCCATCTTCCCTCATCTCTTGCATCATATCTCTCATAGTTACAAACTCCTTCAACATCTCTTTGTCAAAGAAATTGGCTAATGAAGATGTATGAGAACTCTTACTATTTGAAGCTTCCTTCATCTTTGCAAGATATCAAACTTCAACAAAAAACTTTCACAATAATACCAACAGCTAAATCTCTAGCTAACACTGGCAATCACATCAGTAAAACTATTCTCTGATACCACCTTATCTGAAAATAGGGGGCTGAATTGTTTTTCTATGCAAGCACCCTCTACTCCATTAAAATAAACTTCAGGACCTTACTTAATGTCTTAGTTGTGGAAGAGAAATTATGTGTCAAGTTTAGGATCCTTATGTCTTTATGTGTGAGGTTCTTTAAAAGGTTAAATGTTGTTTAAAGAAATACAACACAAACATAACATGCAGCAAAATATATCCAACAACTCACAACAATAAGAACATGATAAAGGAGTTCACCCCCAACTAGGCTACATCTCCTTGAGCCTCCATCAATGGACTAGGCTCTCTGGGATTAGTTTTCAAATATTCTTTTACAAGATGATGCTCAAACCCAATGGATTTATTGACTATACCATTGGGTTCACAATACATAAAAACCCCAAAAATGACTATTAGAACTCTGAAAACGAACCATGGCTCATCTAGGCATGACCTATTCTACATGTGGCCTTGAGCTTCCCTAAGCTTCCTTGTGGAAACAACACTTTTAAAAGTCCTCAAATGCCTCTCAAACCTGTACTAATGTGTTCAGAACATAAAAATTAGTCAAAAATGACTATTCAGTTATAGAAAATAGACTTGAGCTCATATGAGCATGGCCTCCTTCAATGGTGGCCCTAAGCTCCCTAGAGCTCTATGAAACTTCAATGTAGAAAAACCTACAATAGAAGTCTCCAAATGCCTTTGAAACTATGCCAATGGATTTATAACATCCAAAAACCTCTAGCTGGGCTTTTTCGACACCTCATTTGGCCAAAAAATGAAGAAGAGAGGCCTCCTTCCATTTTCCTCCTTCAAGCTTGCTCTCTCTGGTTCACCAATTTGCACCTCCTGTGTGAGTAACCCGGCTTCTGGGCATTTTTCGTGCCTAAACCTAGCACACACATGCATGCCCGCAAAATGTGCCAAATTTTTGCATCTTTAGCAATCTAAGCCCCTGAATCACAGAGGTTTTGGGCACATGGGGGGCCATGTGGCCACGTCCCAATGCTAAAAAAGGGCCCCGTTAGTAAAGTGGCATGAGAACTTGACAAGTGGTGGGCACGCCAAGTGTAGGGCTACAACATTGACCATTCAAAAAAAAAATCCATGCGCCAAAACTTTGTATGTGTCTGGGTCATATGGGAAAGCGTCATACGACCGGGGACTGGGGCTAAGCCCCAGCCTGGACGTGCCCAAACTATACAACATGTGCATTCAAATAAATATTTACACTTATGTTTAATAAGAAACAATACATGGCATGCTGGTTGGGCAGCCTTTGCCAAAACAATCCACTATGGGGGGGGGAGGTCTGGGGTTTGAATCCCATGGACTCCATAAATTTTACACATCGTACTCAAGGTGCCACGTGACAGCACACATCTGGGCCATATGGCAATACTCCATTGGCCAATAAAATGACAACTATATGCCATATGTCAACAAATAATTCGACCATGTGTCCTGCAAACTATCTGTCCAATTAGCACTTGCCACATTAGCCTCATTCCATGTCACCTACCACATGTGAGTCGTACCCTTCCACGTTAGCATGTACAAACTATACAGACTGTACAGTCAACAAATTTTTTAGTTGTTTGGCAAATCGAATAGAACATGATATCTCACTGATATGATGTCTGTTTGATCCCATTCGAATTGCATTGGGTTCATGACGATGAGGCCTACGCACTTGTCCATTTTGAAGCGAGACCAAACACTTTGATTTTTGGGCTAAATTTTGACCCCTGGTCCAGATTCTGATCACATTTGGGTCCCCGTTAATCCCCTTCTAGGTTTTTATAATGTATTTCGGCCATCATAGATACTCCTCTGACCTCACACATTAGGGGGCATCTGTTATATAAATATTTGCCTCACCCCATGCAGTCTTGCACAGAAGGCCTTTTTCCATTTCCCTGTGCAGACTTGCAATCCCTTTTTGCAAATCCCAGAGTTAAAAATATAATTTTTCCACATATACACACCTTTCCTATTATACAACATGCGCATATGAAGGTTGCACCACTACAACCCACATAAATCAAGAAATATGCCCAACATTGAAAGATGGTGTCGAGTTTCCATGTCACGTCACGAGATCAATGATCCTTGGCCTTCCATATACTGGAAACATTCCGACTCGGCCCTTCAGTTCCACTTGAAGCCTATAAATGGGCCAAATATGATCTATGTAAAAGAGGAGAAATAATTCAACTTTGAGAGAAAAGTTACTCTGGAGGAATTATTCACTTCACATTGAGTCTGCATCCCTTTATCCTTTAAGTCTGAACACAGTGTTTATCCCCCAAGCTCTTCCCTTATTTATTGAGAACTCCATTGTCTCTCTTATATGAGCGTTCCTTTGGTGGAGTATTGAAGTGGTCAAGGCCCAGTTGGAAGGAACTTAGTTTCTCGGTTCCGAACCATGCCGACACAGAAGTATGTAACTTATTCACTGTTGTTGATTATATATTAATAGAAATACTCTTTTCTTGTCCAATTGATATCTTGTAAATATTTGAATTATTATTCCATGGGTGTATTTGTTATGAATATTGATGGATTATTCTATTGAATGTGCTAACATCATGTATTATCACCATATACTTGCATTTCTTGGTTGTTGAGGACTAGTTGCAGGTATATTGCTTTGGGTCAAGTGCTCAATAGTGGACTTCATCGAACGTCTTCACGAGGTAGGCATTTTATCTTTTCTTTATAGCATATTTGTTTATATAGCATACTTGAGAATAGAGTTGATTTCTGCAGCCATTTCCGTCTGTTGTGGTTTACCCCTATCCATAGAGAGATTTTGCTCGTAAAAATAGGGTAAGTGTGGGATACAAAAGGGGGCAATAATAAACAAGCTAATGAAGGTGAGGCATACGTAGGGACATGAGTGTGGTATGCAAGATACAACAATGTTGAACAATTCATATTGGGAAAGGAACCTTGGAGGAAACAACATTGGAGGAACTTGTGAACACAAGGGAGCCATTGGATAAGAGTGGGGTGCAATAGGTGGTAGTGATGAACAATTTAGCGAAGATGAGATACTAACATGCTATGTATCAGATGCAAGATGTGGAAATGATGGAGGAACTAGTGAGGGCGTTTGATCCACTTGCTAAGAATGGGATGCAAGGTGGGAATAATGATGGGGTATCCAACAAAGGCATGATAAGTGACTAAATATAGAAAGAAAAAAGAATTAAGAACTAAAACTTAATAACTAAAGGGAAATGATATGAGTGCCATGAGAAAAGAAAATATGAAAGACCACAAGGACATGACAATAATCAAGGTGAGGTATAAACAACAAGGGCACACCAAAGGTGACTTTAAGTGAGGATGTCAATAATATAGGGAGGCCAAGAGGGAAGGAATGAACAC
>JZKD02S2356534.1:10326-24707 GCA_000966675.3 Picea glauca | reverse complement strand
CACCCCATCCAGGGGACTTTGAGAGCAAAGTTACTCTGGAGAAATTATTCATTTCATATTGAATATGCATCCCTTTGTCCTTTTAAGTCTGAACACATTGTTCAGCCCCCAAGCTCTTCACTACTTGATTGAGAACCTCATTGTCTCTCTTATATGAGATTGCCTTTGATGGATGTTGGCACCAAGCCCAAGGGGAAAGAAGAACGATCGTGGGAAAGAAAGCGTAGAGAAAACTGAAGTAAAAATTGGTAGAAGAACAGCATGTGCATATGCAAGAAAGCGTGCACAAAGGAAAGCAACAGTTGGAGGAAGAACAGCACGCGTATGGGAGAAAGACCTAACATAAGAAGGGTTAGGGTTTTGCTAATACTCTCAAAAAGGATGAAGAGCCCAAAATGTATAAATATAGATATGAAAGTATCAGTTAGAGTTGTTGTGTGATGTTATGTTATGTTTTGTGGTAATTGTTAGCTATATGAATCGATTTTGTAAGTTGTTGAGCAAAGGAGATATGAGGGAAGGTAGATCTGAGGATTAGACCGTAGGCTGGAGAGCTTAGTGCGATCTAGTTCACCTCACATAGATCTTACCCAGATTTTGTGGAGAATTGTAAGCGTGAGGTGCTGAAAATGCAGAACTATCGTGATAAAAGAGCCAAGAGCCAAATATTTGTGGATGTAGCCCAGGAGGGGGTGAACCACAGTAATCCTCGTGTATTGTGTTAAATGTATGCATGTCTCTTCTTTCTTTCAGCAAATTAAGGGTTACGCTTGATGAATGAGTTAATACATTGCTATGAATCTGTTTATACTTTGCTTAAATTAAACAATGGGATATACGTAGGCAACTCCAAGGAATAAGTAGTTTCCCTTACAACTCATGGTATCTGGCCTTAATCAAGAAACCCTTATTCCCTACTTTTTCCTAGGCTATAAACACCTAAGTCTTATAGCCACCCATTTAGAACTATCTCAGGTGAGACTGCACAGAACCTTCTGGGTGTTGTGTGGCCTTTTGGTTTGCCAGGAGGGTCGATAGTTTTAGAGGCTTTGTTGGAACCCTAAAACACGAACCCTATGTCAATAACAGAAAGGAAACAATAAACCAACAAATGGTTTTGTTTCTATGTTAAGAGGAACAAGAAAGGACTGAGTAGATGAGATGGAATGAATAAGAACCGAAGGAGCAGAATAGAAGAGCAATGAGTTGTTAGAAGGGAATGTTGAGACCTTGGAACCCCATGAGAGAAGAAATCGAGGGCTGGTTGAGAACTAAATAGCTATATTTTGCACATAAAGACAAAAGAAACCCCAGGATCACACTGTGTAAATACCTGGATAAATATGTATATACAGATTTACACGAAGTCTTTTTCTGTGATTTTCCACATCTACTACAAGAGTGGATTTTAAGGTTAAATGATAACCACGCGAAAAACTAGATTCGAAAACTAGATTGGACTCCAATACAGATCCAGCAGCTGCAGCAGATAAATACAAATTCACCTGCGCAGTCGACTTTTCGCTTGACAGCATTGTGGCAGGCTTCATCACAGAATTTGCGGTAGACACGGCAAAGTCATACAGCACAGTCGAGCAAGAGTTCCTACAAGGACCCGGAGGAAGGTACATTCGATCACTATATATTTCTATCAAGATACTACTATATAACAAAGGTGTAATGACAATGGAATCAGATAGCTAGACTTCCCTGCGTGCATGGGGGAAGGGGGGAAGCACTAACAAAGAGAGGATGAATGGAAGGAGGGAAAGATATAGAGAAGAAGGAGAAGGAACGCTTGGACCTGATCTTGATGGATGACAACTAGCTCAAGTGGATCTTGGAGTCATCAGGAACAACGCGTAGCGAAGCACCCTACCAATATAAGGTGAATACCAAGAAGAGAGTTGTAGCCGAGAGGGAGGGCTCAGCCAGCAATGAGGAAGAGGTAGAGGATCTCTGGGCTATGGAGCAGATTGAGGAAATAATGTGCGCCGCATATGAGAGGAAAAAAAGAGGCCCAAGAACAGGAGGAGAAGACATCCATCCCTTCAATGTTAATGTCAAGGTGAAACCCATAAACCCATGTGCGACCAATACACCAAAGAGAAAACCATTGTTTAGACAACCAAAGTTCGGAGGAAGTCTGACAGCAGGAAGTACATCGACACAAAGGGAAACAACTGGAGGAGCCATTTCAGGCAACCTTAGTCAAGTATCTACACCGCGTGGAGGAGGGAGTAGCTTAGTATTTGGAATGGAAAGACACGATCCTACTATCATATTACCATAGTTCTGAGGAGAAGCGACAGAAGACCCTGAGAAGCATTTGTTCATTTGCACAAAGATCTAGGAAGCAAAGAAGATCACTAATGAAGACACCAAACTCGCACATCTAGCGATCACGCTAAGGGATCGCGCACTAGACTGGTACATGAGTCTAGACACAAACAGTGTTCCCGGAATGACAAGGACATTGGACAACATTAAGAAACTATTGATCAATGAGTTCCAAAAGTCGATCTTAGAGGATCAATACATGAATGAGATTATTGAAATAAGACAGAAACCAGGAGAATTGGTATGGGACATTGATCAAAGATTCAAGTGATTAAAAGGAAAGTTAAAATACCTTATGACCAATATGTATCATCTGCACCTGTTTGTCAACTCACTACTCCCACACTTAAAATATCCATTACGACAACAGAAGTTTTAGACGCAGGCAGAGGCTCTGCAGGCAACCTTGCAATTGGAAGAGAATCAGTACCAGCAGACGGACCTGGCTATCAAAGAACTGAAGGAGGATCTGAAGAACTTAACATTTCAGCTGAACTGGAATAAGAACAAGGAAAAATGAGAAGTAGTTTGGTGCACTACCTGCAGGATGAAAGGACACCATAAGAATGAATGACCAACATTCGCATAGTATATGACAATAGGGATTCCAAACCCACTACCACAAGGAGGATTATGGTGCGAAATATGCAAGAAACCAGGTCACGACCCTTACCACTATACGATGATGCAGAAATACCAAACAGTTCCAAAGAACTCATATTGCACCTTTTGCAAGTTAGTCGGCCATGATGGCAAAGATTGCAGAACTATGGAGTTGATGTGAGAAAGATCATCAGACGCATACACAGTACAAGCAGAAATAATGACTGGGCAAGCAGCACCACAGTTCAATCAAGCCCTGGCACCATACAACACTATGCAGCAGCAGTATAATATTGCGCCGCAACCTTACAATAACGCACAGTCGCAGTACAACCCAGCACAACCCAAGTACAATACCGCGCAGTACAATCAGGGACCACAGTATAACCCGTCGCGAGGTGACCGCGCAGCGTATAGAGGAGCAGGATGAGCCAGAGGAGGTTTCGTATGCGGCAAAGGACCTGTCACGTGTCACAATTTCCAGCAACTAGGAAATTATGCATGGGAGTGCCCACTGCCACCAACGACTTGTATGTATTGTCGTGCATCAGACCATGATACAGAGGAATTTCCGACATTACTTGTAAAGATCGAGTAAAAAATGAATCAAAATAACCAGAATGTTCAATGGATTTCAGCCGAAGTAAGGGATGACAGACGAAACATCAATATAGTCACTCGAGGAGGAACGAAAATAGAAAATGACACAGTTTGACAGGAACCAACGCAGAACCAATGGGTAAAGAAGAACACCGACCCCAAGAAGCAGTTTGATGCGCATAAGGAGAAGGAGATCTTTACAGAAGCCCGACAAGAATTCCAGAAGGAGAACATTGCGCCGACTGCATAGCAGAGCAAGCAAGCCTCGGAATACGAAATGTCGCCATCATTGGACCATACCAACAAAATACAACCCAAGGAACAAGTAAGTACAATCAAAGTTTTTTTGCAATCATGCATCAAAATGCTAAGTGATCCTTCATCTATCAAAATCTTGCAAAACATCCTAGAAAAATGTAGCAGTGAGACGGAACAGAAGCCAGAATTGAAAATTGTCAACCACTTACACACAAGAAGAAGAACAAGTAGGGAATTTAGACTAAATGCTAACATTGTGGATTTCAATATGGGAGATATTATACTAGATTTCGGATCCGAAGTGAATGTACTACCAAAAGCTACATGGCAATGCATGGGAGAACCTACATTGGGATACTCAACTATTCAATTAAAGCTAGCAAATCAACATAGAGTCCTACCCATCGGTAGACTGAAAGGAGTGACGGTAGATCTGGATGGTGTGTGCACTAAGGCAGACTTTGAAGTCATCGAAATAGTAGATGGCACAACACATTACCCGGCGCTACTTGGTCTGGATTGGGCGTTCAACAACTAGGCCATAATTAACTTAAAAACCAGAAAAATGAAATTTGAGTCGGGGGACTACAGGTTCATAGCCCCGCTCAGCCCATCAGAAGGCGAGAGGTTCATAGAACTGACTTGTCTGGATTTAGAAAAGATTGGTCAATTGTACAGAACAATTGTGCGTGATGCAGACTATATAAACCCAACTGCAGATGGGGTAGTCAGTTGGCAGAGAATTACTTCATGTACAGCAAACTCAGACACCGGGTTAGAAAACTGGAAGTAAAGACTACACGAAGTATCCATGAGAAGGTGTGCCAGAATAGACTGTGCAGTAAGGTGGATTGACACAGAAATCAGAGAACCACCCAATTTTCATGGGCTAAATGATTTGGAAGCTTTCTTGACACAATATGAAGACAAAGTATTAGAAAACTAGAGATTGCTAGCACTAGATTTAGCACTAAAAGATACACCCGCAAGATGGTGGGGTGCACACAAAGAGACCATCATAGATTGGTACCAATGTAAGCAATTACTGGGCATAAGGTTCAGCGTAGAATAGACAAGTAACAAACAACAGAAATATGGTGTACTAGGCACACCAACAGAACACTTGGAGGCATGTAAAACATGGTAGAAAATGACGCCACCGGAGGAATGGTCTCACCACTTCATTCATACTTTAGAAAGCATACCAGAAAATTGGTATATGGACCAGGAAATGTGTAAAGAAACCAAGACATGGGTGACAACCCAACAGAACTTTACAATCACTTTCTCATTTGATCATGAGAACCCCAACATAGACGTGGCTGAAATGGATCAGAAACGTCATATTCATCGAAGAACCAGAAGTAGAAGTTACCACAAAGGTACAACAGTGGAATAAGTAGACAGTCAAGGATATACTATCATGCTATCATGTACAGGAGGAAGCCCCAAATGAAAATGATCTGCGTGATATTCAGATCGAAGAAGTCGAAGGCGAGAGATATGTGGAAGGACCACCCTTAGATTCAAAGGTCATCTATGCACCAATCAAGATAAATAAGGTTAACATAGGGACCATCGAGCAGCCCAAAATAGTCAGCATTGGATATTACTGGGACAAATAGACACTAGAAAGTATCAAAGAATTATTGCACGAATACAGCGACCTTTTTCCCACAACCTTTACAGAGATGAAAGGAATAGTCAGAGAATTAGGAGAAATGAAGATACCACTCAGATATGATGGGAGACCCTATAAACAATTACCATATAGACTAAACCCCATCTATAAACAGAAAGTTAAAGATGAGATCAACAGGATGCTCGAGGTCGGCATCATTGAACCAGTCGAAGAATCAGAATTGATAAGCTCGATGGTAGTATAGGACAAGAAACAGGGAAGAGGGATCAGGATATGCATCGACTTGAGGAAGTTGAACGATGCATGCCTACATGACCCATTCCCCACACCATTCACGAACGAAGTACTCGAGAACGTAGGAGGCCACGAAGCCTACTCATTCACCGATGGATTCTCAGGATATCATCAGATTAAGATAGCACAGGAGGATAAACACAAGACCACATTTTCAACAGAATAGGGATCTTATCAGTATATAGTCATGTCATTCGGACTAAATAATGCATCTGCGATATTCTCCAGATTGGTCAGTGCAGCATTTAAGGAATTCATCCACCAATTTCTCGAAGTATACCTGGACTATTGGATGGTCTATAGCCTGTTGAAAAACTATGTGGAAGTTTTACGACTGATGCTAGAACGATGCAGACAATGTCAGATATCACTGAATATCAAGAAATGCATATTTGGAACACCATTTGGGATACTATTGGGACACATAGTATGCAAACAGGGTTTGCTAGTGGATCCGTCCAAAATCGNAATACCAAACAGTTCCAAAGAACTCATATTGCACCTTTTGCAAGTTAGTCGGCCATGATGGCAAAGATTGCAGAACTATGGAGTTGATGTGAGAAAGATCATCAGACGCATACACGGTACAAGCAGAAATAATGACTGGGCAAGCAGCACCACAGTTCAATCAAGCCCTAGCACCATACAACACTATGCAGCAGCAGTATAATATTGCGCCGCAACCTTACAATAACGCACAGTCGCAGTACAACCCAGCACAACCCAAGTACAATACCACGCAGTACAATCAGGGACCACAGTATAACCCGTCGCGAGGTGACCGCGTAGCGTATAGAGGAGCAGGATGAACCAGAGGAGGTTTTGTATGCGGCAAAGGACCTGTCACGTGTCACAATTACCAGCAACTAGGACATTATGCACGGGAGTGCCCACTGCCACCAACGACTTGTATGTATTGTCGTGCATCAGACCATGATACGGAGGAATTTTCGACATTACTTGTAAAGATCGAGTAAAAAATGAATCAAAATAACCAGAATGTTCAATGGATTTCAGCTGAAGTAAGGGATGACAGACGAAACATCAATATAGTCACTCGAGGAGGAACGAAAATAGAAAATGACACAGTTTGACAGGAACCAACGCAGAACCAATGGGTAAAGAAGAACACCGGCCCCAAGAAGCAGTTTGACGCACATAAGGAGAAGGAGATCTTTACAGAAGCCCGACAAGAATTCCAGAAGGAGAACATTGCGCTGACTGCATAGCAGAGAAAGTAAGCCTCGGAATACGAAATGTCGCCATCATTGGACCATACCAACAAAATACAACCCAAGGAACAAGTAAGTACAATCAAAGTTTTTTTGCAATCATGCATCAAAATGCTAAGTGATCCTTCATCTATCAAAATCTTGCAAAACATCCTAGAAAAATGTAGCAGTGAGACGGAACAGAAGCCAGAATTGAAAATTGTCAACCACTTACACACAAGAAGAAGAACAAGTAGGGAATTTAGACTAAATGCTAACATTGTGGATTTCAATATGGGAGATATTATACTAGATTTCGGATCCGAAGTGAATGTACTACCAAAAGCTACATGGCAATGCATGGGAGAACCTACATTGGGATACTCAACTATTCAATTAAAGCTAGCAAATCAACATAGAGTCCTACCCATCGGTAGACTGAAAGGAGTGACGGTAGATCTGGATGGTGTGTGCACTAAGGCAGACTTTGAAGTCATCGAAATAGTAGATGGCACAACACATTACCCGGCGCTACTTGGTCTGGATTGGGCGTTCAACAACTAGGCCATAATTAACTTAAAAACCAGAAAAATGAAATTTGAGTCGGGGGACTACAGGTTCATAGCCCCGCTCAGCCCATCAGAAGGCGAGAGGTTCATAGAACTGACTTGTCTGGATTTAGAAAAGATTGGTCAATTGTACAGAACAATTGTGCGTGATGCAGACTATATAAACCCAACTGCAGATGGGGTAGTCAGTTGGCAGAGAATTACTTCATGTACAGCAAACTCAGACACCGGGTTAGAAAACTGGAAGTAAAGACTACACGAAGTATCCATGAGAAGGTGTGCCAGAATAGACTGTGCAGTAAGGTGGATTGACACAGAAATCAGAGAACCACCCAATTTTCATGGGCTAAATGATTTGGAAGCTTTCTTGACACAATATGAAGACAAAGTATTAGAAAACTAGAGATTGCTAGCACTAGATTTAGCACTAAAAGATACACCCGCAAGATGGTGGGGTGCACACAAAGAGACCATCATAGATTGGTACCAATGTAAGCAATTACTGGGCATAAGGTTCAGCGTAGAATAGACAAGTAACAAACAACAGAAATATGGTGTACTAGGCACACCAACAGAACACTTGGAGGCATGTAAAACATGGTAGAAAATGACGCCACCGGAGGAATGGTCTCACCACTTCATTCATACTTTAGAAAGCATACCAGAAAATTGGTATATGGACCAGGAAATGTGTAAAGAAACCAAGACATGGGTGACAACCCAACAGAACTTTACAATCACTTTCTCATTTGATCATGAGAACCCCAACATAGACGTGGCTGAAATGGATCAGAAACGTCATATTCATCGAAGAACCAGAAGTAGAAGTTACCACAAAGGTACAACAGTGGAATAAGTAGACAGTCAAGGATATACTATCATGCTATCATGTACAGGAGGAAGCCCCAAATGAAAATGATCTGCGTGATATTCAGATCGAAGAAGTCGAAGGCGAGAGATATGTGGAAGGACCACCCTTAGATTCAAAGGTCATCTATGCACCAATCAAGATAAATAAGGTTAACATAGGGACCATCGAGCAGCCCAAAATAGTCAGCATTGGATATTACTGGGACAAATAGACACTAGAAAGTATCAAAGAATTATTGCACGAATACAGCGACCTTTTTCCCACAACCTTTACAGAGATGAAAGGAATAGTCAGAGAATTAGGAGAAATGAAGATACCACTCAGATATGATGGGAGACCCTATAAACAATTACCATATAGACTAAACCCCATCTATAAACAGAAAGTTAAAGATGAGATCAACAGGATGCTCGAGGTCGGCATCATTGAACCAGTCGAAGAATCAGAATTGATAAGCTCGATGGTAGTATAGGACAAGAAACAGGGAAGAGGGATCAGGATATGCATCGACTTGAGGAAGTTGAACGATGCATGCCTACATGACCCATTCCCCACACCATTCACGAACGAAGTACTCGAGAACGTAGGAGGCCACGAAGCCTACTCATTCACCGATGGATTCTCAGGATATCATCAGATTAAGATAGCACAGGAGGATAAACACAAGACCACATTTTCAACAGAATAGGGATCTTATCAGTATATAGTCATGTCATTCGGACTAAATAATGCATCTGCGATATTCTCCAGATTGGTCAGTGCAGCATTTAAGGAATTCATCCACCAATTTCTCGAAGTATACCTGGACTATTGGATGGTCTATAGCCTGTTGAAAAACTATGTGGAAGTTTTACGACTGATGCTAGAACGATGCAGACAATGTCAGATATCACTGAATATCAAGAAATGCATATTTGGAACACCATTTGGGATACTATTGGGACACATAGTATGCAAACAGGGTTTGCTAGTGGATCCGTCCAAAATCGCAGTCATTGTTAATATACCAGCACCAAAAACAGTTTTCCAACTAAGAGCAATGTTAGGACATACGGGATATTATAGGAAATTCATCAAAGGCTACGCGCAGATTACAGTGGCAATGGAAAAACTGTTACGGAAGGATACAAAGTATCAATGGAACGATGAGTGCCAACACAGTCTAGATACCCTGAAGGAAAATATGGTCACCGCACCAATATTGGTATTTCCATATTGGGAGAAGACATTCCATGTACATGTAGATGCATCAGCGATAGCACTTGGAGCTATCTTAGCGCAACCAAGAGCAGGAGACTTGGATCACCCGATAGCATTCGCAAGCAAAAAATTATTAGACTCAAAACAAAATTATAACATGACTAAAAGAGAAGGCCTAGCTATGGTTTATGCACTACAGAAATACAGACATTATCTATTAGGAAAACACTTTAAGATGTTTACAGATCACTTGGCCCTAAAATACCTAGTCAACAAGCCAGTGTTGGGGGGGAGAATTTGTCGATGGTTGTTGCTATTTACAGAATTTGACTTTGAGGTAATAGTTAAACTAGGAAAACTAAATGCAGGACCTGACCACCTATCGAGGGTCACAAATAGAGAGGAACCAACGAATTTAGAAGACAACTTTCCAAATGCACAGTTATTCTCAGTACATATTGTTGGCGATTACTTCACAGAGATCATTTAGTACTTGAGCACGAGTACTGTGCCACAAGAATATACCACTATGCAGAAGAAGAACCTGGTAGTTTGTGCAGCCGACTATCAACTGATCATGGGACATATATACAATATGGGCATAGATAGCATCTTACGAAGATACGTCCTAGACCATGAACGACCAAGAATCTTAGCAGAAGCCCACGAGGGAATAGAAGGAGTGAATTATGCAGGAAAATCTACCATGGAGAAAGTACTACGCCCAGGATTATGGTGGCCAACAATCCACAGAGACTAGAAAGAGTATTGTCAGCAATGTAATGTCTGTCAAAGGGTAGGCAAACCCAACAGAAGGGACGAGATGCCACTACAACTGCAAGTGACACTTCAGGCATTCGGCAAATGGGCAATAGAATTTGTGGGACCAATTCACCCACCAGCCAAGAGAATAGGGGCGAGATACATTATCACCGCGACGAAATACCTAACACGATGGGCAGAAGCCACACCAGTAAAAGATTGTAGCACAAAGACAGTTGCACACTTTCTGTTTGAATAGGTAATTAGTGATTTAGGTGCCCAAGAATTTTGATCAGCGATCAAGGAACACACTTCATAAATAGCACCATTCGAACGATGCTGGAAGAGTTTGAAGTTCATCACCAAAAAAGCACATCGTACCATCCACGGGCAAATGCCACGGTAGAAGCTTTCAACAAAATTCTAGAGAACGCCTTGAAAAAGATATGTAACATCAATAGGGACGATTGGGACCTCAAGGTACCAGCAATGTTATGGGCGTATCGAACCACATGCAAAAAGTTGACAGGCCACGCACCATTTAAACTAGTCTATGGTCAAGAAGTTGTAGTGCCCTTAGAATTTTTAATACCCAGCCTACGTGTAGCATCTATTACACAAATGACAGAACGAGGTGCAGTATAGGAAAGACTGAATCAGTTACTGTCAATGGAGGAAGACAGAATATTGGCAAGATTCCATCAACAAGTACAGAAAGAAAAAGAAAAATCTCGGCACGACCACCACATCAAGAGGAAGACATTCAAGGAAGGAGACCTAGTATTTATCTACGATAGTAAAGCGTTGCAACACCCAGGAAAGATGAGAATGCATTGGCCAGGACCATACGAGGTAAAAGTTGTCACAGATGGAGGAGTTGTATAGTTAAGAGATATAGCAGGCGCAGACCTCAGAGGAGTGATCAATGGGAGCCGGCTGAAGCTGTACAAGGATAATCGACCACCCACCACGCAGTAAAAAAAATAAAACAGCCGAAAATAGCGCACAACATGATGGACAAGCCGCATATGAAACACGAAGCCAGTTGGGAAAAGATAACGGCTATACCAAAAAAGGGAACAAGCAGAAAAAGGAAAGTCGATAAAAGAAAGATGACATGACAACAAGAAGCAGAATTAAAGCAAGGCAAGGACGGATGGGATGTCACATTAAACGTGCCAACTTGAGATGGAAGAGCAGGCATAATGGAAAGTATGAAACTGTCGCGAATGCATTGAACCCACAGTTATGGTGCATTAATCGCATGATGGAGGAAGCATCCTCGACAACCTTCATGACGATCCCATACAACACACGAGCACAGAAGCAGTCAGTCTATTCGTGAAAGGAGAACAGGAAAAGAGAAACAACAGCAAGAACGAACAGAGTGAAACCACAGAACTCACTGAAGCCATTCGAACTCCGCAAACATTCGACAGACACCATTATGGCACCACTGAAGCTCGCAGAACCAGTCCATATAGCCAGATTAACTAGGGCTCAGACGAGGCCGCGAGGACCACTAGAAGAAAGCAAACAGCAGCCACCTGAGTTCGTCGACATTGACGAAATCCCATCACCAGAGGAAATCCCAGTAGAGTCCACACGCATACTAGAGGAGGTTTTGCAACCACAAACAAAGGCCATGGAACAGGATACCCCAGCAGCAATGCATGAGCCTCAGAACAAAGAAGAAGAAACCCACCAGGAAATACCACCAGAAAACGTTGAAGCAGTCGTAGGAGCTAACAGAAGCTCACAAAACCCGAAAGCAGAAGTGAAACCAGACGTTCCACAAATACCCATCCCATATTTTTTTTCGGCCGCGTCGACGGGTGAAATGGCCACGGATTGGGCAGAATGGATGGCGAAGGAGAAATCGAAAGCTGCTGGAACCTCGAGCCAACCATTGCAGCAGGAGGACCGAATTCAGATATCGAGCTCACCTCGAAAGAAACTGGTTGCAGAGATTGTGTTACCTCGCATACTAGAGGGATTATAAGTGGAACCACAGCTATTAGGTCACGTCGGGAAGCTCAAGTATTCCGACCATGACATAGTAGATGAAACCAAATATCTAGATCTTGCACCATAGGTCTTTATGCAGAAAACAGTTGTGAATCAACTCGGAGAAACCATCACTCAGCCACACCAGTGGGCCACTAGACTAGACAGAACATGAATTCTAGGGTTGTTGAAGATACCACACTTTGGCAGAGGTCAATATGTGATGGCATGCGTCAAGCAACTGTTAGTAGTTACGCATGGAGGGGATATATGGCTGGACAAACCCGTCCCCATAACTATTGAACTTATCATGTAGATAACAGGCCTACCCACCGGGGGTATGGATCCCGCGCTGATTCTAGACGATAAGTCCAAGGAAAAAACATTGGCAGAAGAGATGAAGAAGAAATATGGCACTGACAGGGGAACAAGAGGCATTATAATTAAACAGATCAACAATGTTGCAACACAATTGGGCGCAAAAATCTTAGCCTACAAACTACTAAGAAAATGTCACAAAGACGAAGTACCGGTAGGAGTCATTGTTGTTGCAGCTCAGTGTGAAAAAGGCACCTTCATGAGTTGGGCGCCATACATATCAAACGTGTTCCAAGTAGATTGCAAAGATGCGCAGGACACAGGTATGGAATTTCATTACTCATGGTTGATCACTCTCATAGATTTTATGGGATGGCGAGAACTAGAATACATCGCCTTTGGTACCACACCATAGCCCGGAGAAGAAACATATCACGTCTTCATATCTGGGCCACTAGCCAAGCATAAGAGGGAAAATGGAATCGTATTCGAAGCTTACCTACGGGAGATACAAGAATCCATCAGCCGAGCAAGGATAATAACACCAGAGGCTGTCACACGATACGGGGGCATCGCCAATTTCTGGGCTAGGCGACAATCCATGTGGATACAACCAAGGAAGGACCCAGATAAACAGTGGCTACAGATGTGTTACTACATCACCGAGGGTGATATCGACATCATCAGTGAATGGCCTGATGAATGGAGGATTCCAACCATACCTAGAGTAGTACTGAGACAAACAATAGAAGGAGGGGTTGTGCAGGCGGAAATACAGCCTCCACAAATCCCAGTACCCAAGAAACGTAGAACGGGCCAAACCAAGTCGACTCAGGTATACGATGTCTTAGAGCAGCCAGGGACCCAGAAGGGGAGGATAGAAACCACCCATTCAACCAATGGACAGAGGAAACCAGCTGAGGGAGCATAAGAAACCGCATCGAACCCCATCACACGGGAATCGGGGGGAACTAAGAGACCAGCGGTATAGGAAATAGGTGCACGCAAGAAAATGAAGGCACAATGATCACCATCGGACTACACAATCATGGAGGATGATGGAGATATGATTTCCAGGATGGTCCAAGACTGCCTCGTAGAATATTTCGATCATGCCGTGCACCATAGGGATAAACTGCAGAAGGAACTAACAAAAATGGGATAGCTCCTGAAGAAATTCGGGGAAGCCCAGATCACGAGTAGTAGTAGAAGCATAGAGCCATCGACCACACAGACCACGGAAAGGGTGGAGGTAGAAGAACGTACCCAGTTCTTCCGATACCACATGCACATTCCACGGTCTATATAAAGCCTAGCATGCTGAGAATGGATGAAATTGTGGGACAGACACCATTGAAGGATTTGGATCATATCCAATTGGTCTTGACACGAATGCCATCAAAAACATCACACAAACTACAGGTTAGCATCGACCACGAGATGCAGTCTCGAGATGCAGTCAACTACAGCAAGCAACAAAGAAGCGAGAAGCACTGGGAACAGTTTGTGCACAGGCCAAATCGGAAACTAAGGAGGAGAAAGAATGCAGAAACGAGTTGGAACGCAAAGTGGAAGAAGTTTTTGGGAAACTTCCAACTACTACGCAAGGAAATGAACTCTTAGCCATAGAGAAGATCGACCAGATTGCGTAGGCAATTGATCAGTATCAGAAGGAGATTGAGACTCTCCGCGGACAGATTAGACTG
>JZKD02S2356523.1:7785-30897 GCA_000966675.3 Picea glauca | reverse complement strand
CTTTGAGTCTTGTTGTTGACCTAGCCTTGTGCCCAAAAGAATCTAGGGGTTGACCTAAGTACTATTCTCGAAATGAAGGGAAGTGCCTGAGAGTTTTCACGGGATATGTTATTTGAAAAAAAGTTTGAGGTTATCATATTCTTTGTCTTCAAACGGAAGTCAATAAATTGACTGGGGGCATTTCAAACGGTCAAATGAGACTCAAATGACCAGTGCTCTAAAAGGACATTGGACATTGTTGACTTGGCCTTGTGCCCTAAAGAATCTAGGGGTTAACCTAGGTACCATTCTCAAAATGAGGGGAAGTGTCCAAGGGTTTTCATCATGATATGTTACTTGGAAAAAAAGGTTGAGGTTATCATATTATGTGTCTTCAAACCCAAGTTAACAAATTTACCAAGGGCATTTCAAATAGTTAAAGGAGACTCAAGTGACTAGTACTTTAGAAGGACATTGGACATTGTTGACTTGGCCATCTGCCCTAAAGAATCTAGGGTTAACCTAGGTACTATTCTCAAAATGAGGGGGTTTTCCTCTGAATATGTTACCTGGAAAAAAAAAATTGAGGTTATCGTATTATTTGTCTTCAAACCCAAGTCAATAAATTTACTCAAGGCATTTCAAATGGTCAAAGGAGACTCAAATGACTAGTGCTCTAGAAGGACATTGGGCATTCTTACTAGATTGGGACCTCTAATAATGACTCTAAATATGGATTAAAATTAGGCAACCACGCCCCTGGGGGGCAGCTCAATTGGCAAGTGCCGTGAAAATGAAGTTCCATGAAGTTTCGAGTTCAACTCCCCCCCGACTTACAATGTGTGTCGCGTATGGGGCCTCGTGGGCACACCTGGAGGTTATAGTGGTAGCAGTTGGATAACACGGCCACGTGTAACGCGAGCACGTGCCCAACTAGTTGTTGATTCCTCCAGACATTAAAAAAAAAAAAAAAAGGCAACCACAACTTCATAAACTCCGTAAACAAAAGGTTCTTTACCGACAACTTGTGCACGGCTCACCTCAGAGAGAGTCTAAAATAAAAACACCCTTGGCACATAGATGGATCAAAACAAGATCCCCTGAAAAAAGACCTCCAAGAGGCTAAGATCTATATCTATAGGTTTTTTTAGAGATGACCATAAGCCATTAAATTTGTGGGGTGACCCTTGTTTTAAAAGATACTCTTATTTCACCTTTATTCATGTAGGATTAAACTTAAAAACTAAGATTGAGTTTCTCTTCTCCATGCAAAAATATGGGATAGGAGTCATTGATCTGGATTTTATGAGCAGAACGAAATGAATATAGATTATTATTATGCTTGACACAAAAGTACAAGGAACAATAACAAAGATACAGTAAAATTGGCTTCTATTCAATAAGGAAATATGTAAATGCAAACTGAAAACAAGCTTGTTAGAACGGTGGTGGCTTATCTCTGAGAAGAGATGTGATAGCTACGCTCATTCGCAATAAAATGGTTACAATGAGTCTCTCCAGTCCTTTTTACAATAAACAGGAATGCCAAAACCCTAGACATCCAAAAACCTAACACTAGGAGATGAAGCGCCAAAAGTCATGTGGGCCCCGTTGGGGTAAGTTAGTACATCAACTCCCTGGGGTCGTAACTTTTGCATACCATCTCTGTTTTAGGCGCACGATAGCCCGTTGGAAATGTTTATCTGAGGACTACATATGTTGTCGTCGGGCTCTAACTTTGTTTTCAATTTGACTGTGGCGAGCCCTAAAAACAATGTTTAGGGCCTCAAAATGACATCGGAAGTCGGGAACCCGAAAACTAGGAAAAAACTGTCCAACTGGAAAACTGCCAAAATGAGCCAATTGGAATAGGTGGGAGGCCAGTGACATCCATCTGGATCAATCCTCCCCCCCTAGGAAGCAATGGTCTCCATTGCGTTGAGTTCCCCCATCAGAGGAGGAAATTTTTGCTCAATTTGGCCCCGAGTGAGCCACTTGCCTTGGTGCAAGAGTTGCCCTGCTTTGACAACTCGATAAAGTTGGATCCTTTGCTGGCAAGTGCCCTTGACCTGTGTGTCCACAATATGATCATTGGATGCATGTTGCATGCAGTCAGGGTTGAGCTATGTTGGTGTCAATTGTTCTGTTATCTCTGAGGTGTCCAATAATGGTGGGAAATATGGTCGAAGGAGATCCACGTTGAACATTGGGTGCAACCCAAGGAAAGGAGGAATGTTCATCTCAAAATCATTGACACTCACAACCTCTGTGATGGTGTAAGGTCCATAACGAAGTGGGAGAAGCTTTCGATAGGGCCCTGTAAGGCGTTCTTTCTGCAAAAGTGCAACCAAACTCTATCTCCCACCTAAAACTTATGTGGCACCCGGTGTTGATCATGGCATTGCTTGTACTCGGCATTGGACTTCTGTAAAATATCTTGAACCTACTGGCGAATGTGTTGTATCTGCTCAATGAACCGGGTGGCTTTGTCAGCTTCAGTTGGAGCAGGTAACAAGTCGGTTGGGGTGGTTGCAACGGGTAATGCAACATCCATGGGACCCCATGGTTGGAATCCCAACCCCACCTGAAAGGGGTTCTCGTTGGTTGAGCTATTTAGGGCTCGGTTGTAGCTATGTCGAACATAGGGAAGACTCTCATCCCATGTGCAGGGGTGCTTGGAAATATACATGCACAGGATATGCACAATCATCCGATTGACGACCTCGGTTTGGTCATCTGTCTGGGGGTGGAAGGCAGTGGATTTGGTGAGCTTGGTGTCCAGCAGTGACCATAGGCTCGACCAGAATGTGCTGAGGAACCGGTTGTCTCGATCTGAGAAAATGGTTTGTGGGATTCCAAAATGTACCCAGACACGTTCAAAGAAGAGCTTGGCAGTGGCCTTTGTTGTGATGCTCTTCTTGCATGCAGCTAGAATCACCATCTTGGAAAAGCGATCAAGAACCACAAAAACACAATCATTTCCCTTCTTGGTGGACGGAAGGCCTGACATGTAGTCCATTGAGATGGATTTCCATGGCTTGTCAGGAGTAGGCAGAGGGGTGTATAGGCCCTATTTCTTAGTGGTCGTTTTGGCAATAGGGCAAGTAGTGCAGGACCTGATATACTTGTTGACATCCTATCGAAGTTTCGGCCAATAGAAATGTTTCTACAGCACTACCATTGTCTTTTCGACACTAAAGTGTCCTACCACCCGACTGTAGTGGGCTTCCCAAATCAGCTTCACTCGCTCGCTTGATGGAACGCAAAGATGGCCCAGATGGCACAACAGCCTGTCCTGAAGATGGAAATTAGCGACAACTAAGTTTTCGCCCAACATTTGGTAGGTGGTGGTGAAGTCAGGGTCTGTCTCATAGAGATGGGGCCATCCGGAGGTCTCGTGGTCGCAAGATTCTATCACCTTGGTGAGCGTCGCGACTGGAGGTCAGCTGAGGCAATCAGTGACTCGGTTGGTACTTCATGTTTTATACTTGATGTCGAGGTGGAACTACTACAAGTATGTGGACCACTTTTGATGGCTGTCATTATACAATTTTCCTTGTGTCTGCATGAAC
The DNA here is from genome assembly GCA_000966675.3 of Picea glauca. Lineage (NCBI taxonomy): Eukaryota > Viridiplantae > Streptophyta > Pinopsida > Pinales > Pinaceae > Picea > Picea glauca. Next base: position 27,346 of record JZKD02S2356523.1, on the reverse strand, counting down.
TATAGTGGCTTATGATCAATGTGGATGATTGTCTCCTTCCCAAGAATGTAATGTCTCCACTAGCAGCAAGTTTGCACAATGGAGTATATTTCTTTGTCGTAAGTAGGGTACTTACGGACGACATCCGATAGTGTCTCACTATGATAGGCCACAAGGTGGCCTTGGTGAGTTATAACTACGCCCATAACATAGTCTGAAGCATATGTCTCGATCTCAGAGGGTTGTTGCAGGTATGGTAATGAAAGTATTGGGGTTGAGCATAAGAGTTGCTTCAAATCATCAAACGCGTGTTGTTGGGACAGGCCCCACACAAAGTTTTCCTTACCACCACCCCTGGTTACTTAGTTGAGGGCCCATGCAATATGGGAGAATACCGACATGAACCTACGGTAGAAATTGGCAAGGCCCAAGAAGCTCTGAAGCTCAGTGAGTGCAATTGGGGCTCGCCAGTCATGGATGACCTGGATCTTAGCTGGATCCACATGCACACCATGTTGATCAACGATGTAGCCTAGGTATTGGACCTTGTCCATGCCGAATGAGCATTTTTCCAAGTTGGCATATAGCTTGTGTTATCGCAGGGTGTGTAGAACCTGTTGAATATGTTGCAAGTGTTTCGCCCAAGTCTTGTTGTAGATGAGGATGTCATCCAGATACACGACTACAAAATTATTGGTGAAAGGTCACAGGATATCGTCCATCATCCTCATGAAAGTTGTTGGAGCATTTGTCAAACCAAAGGGCATGACCAACCATTAAAAAAGACCTTCTTTTGACTTGAAGGTTGTCTTCCATACATCTGTCTATTTTATTGGGACTTGGTGGTAGCCAAACTTCAGATCAATCTAAATGAAGTATTTATCCCCCTTGAGTTGATCAAGGAGATCATCAATTCTGGGAATCAGGTACCGGTTCCTTATTTTTATTTTATTTAGGGCACGGTAATCAATGCAAATTCACCATGTCCTATCCTTCTTCTGCACCAACACAATTGGGCTCCCACAAGGCGATGAGTTGGGATGGATGTTCCCCTTGCGGAGCAGTTATTGGATCTATCGCTTGATCTCCTCATTCTCTAACAGAGAGCGGTGGTAGACTGACCCATTGGGTAGCGGTGCCTTGGGGGGCAGATCGATGGGATGCTTCTGTTGTGTGGATAGGTCGATCACAGAGGCCCTGGATGTAGCTACAATGTTTCTCTCACTCTAAGAGCGAATCATGAAGAAGACAAACTTCTCGATCTGAGAGATGACCTTCCTGCATTGCTTGGCAGAGATCAAGGAAATAACACTAGGTGGGACTGCCTCGAGTATCCTGTACAATTTCTTGTCCAAAGTAATAATAACACTACGAGGTCTAGACTCATATATATCATGATGTTTCCATAAATAAGGTTGGCCCAAAAGAGCATTACAAACTTTGAGAGGAGAAACATCACACAATACCTCATTTTTGAAGGGCTTGATGTCGTATGATAGGCGACATTGTTGGCTAACGTGGAGATCGTTTCCTTAGCGGAGCCATCCAATGGTGTAGGGATGTGGGTGCGGCGTTGTCGGCAAGGTTAGCCACTTGATGACCTCTTATGAGATGAGGTTCTTATGGCTACCATTATTAACGATGAAGTGCAATGGGTGCCTTTCACCCACATCTATGAATGAAAGAGGTGCTCGCCTTCCTCTAGCTCATCTGGTTCACCGGGTTGGATCTTGGTGGTAGCAACGGTGGAATTGGGTTCTGCGTCAATGATCTATCTCCCCCTTTCTGGTTCTGACTTAGAGTCGAAACCCGCATCTGATTCAGAGGCTTTCACCTCAGCCACCAGCGTCTGCTTTGAGCAACAATCAACGGTGTTATGTTAGGGGCTCTTATGGAGGTCCCACCACTTCCCGGTATCTTTCTTTGTCTTTCTGGTGTCTTTATTTGCCTGTGGCTTAGCATGGTTGTCCTAAGGCTGTCCATATTTGCTCTGCCCTTTGTTGGTTGGGGTTGCCCTTCTTTTGCTATGAGGGGTTCCCAGGCCCAAATTACCTCGTCTTTTTTTTAAGCTTCTGCTCGATTTTGACGACATATCGATAGGACGCGCCCAAGGAGGAGATTTCCAAAAGCTCCATTTCGGCCTGGATGTATCTATGCAAACCACTACGATACTTGAGCACCAGATGTCGCTCAGAATATTTGATACCCAACTTGGTGTGCAAGGTATGGAAGATATTCGTGAACTCTGGCACTGCTTGGTCTCTTTCATGCTGTAGTGTGGTCCATTTTGTATATAGGTCGTCATAACTTCCGACAAGGTAGTATTGTTCCTTAATAGCATCCCTAAAGGACTCTCAAGTGACCACGACTATAAATAATGAGGGTTCTTCTGTTTCCTTTTGCTCACAGAAATTTTCCCACCAATCTTTGACATGGGGAACGGATTTGAGGAGCGCAAAAGTAATATTTTCTCTATTCGAAAAGTTATGGACAAAAAAATACCCTTCTAGTAGATTCAACCAGTTGTCTACAACATTTGTGTCTATATGACCTTCAAATATAGGAATATCAAAGTTGATTTCTACCTTGAAGGGGGCGGCTCCTTCGCTCGAGTAAGATCCCTCACTTGTTGGTTGTTGCCGAAGGATTTGCGCAAAACTATCCATCATCTCGTTCCTCTGTTGCGTGAGGGCTTCCTCGAGCAAAAATTTGAAAGGATCTCATGTCCCTTCGTATTTCTTTTGTCCCACCATGAGAGGTCGCTTGGGCGTGCGAGATATTTTTTCCTTAAGAGAAATAAGCTCAAGACACAATTATTTGTACCCTGACCTCGTTGGGGACATGCATTACGAATGATAAGTAGAAGACCGCTCTGATACCACTGATCCAGATTTTTTGAGAAGTACGAAATGAATACAGATTATTATTATGCTTAACACAGAAGTACAAGGAACAATAACAGAGATACAGTAAAACTGGCTTCTATTCAATAAGGAAATATGCTAAAACTGTAAAATGCAAACTGAAAACAAGCTTGCTAGAATGGTGGCGTCTTATCTCTGAGAAGAGATGTGATGGTTACGCTCATTCGCAACAATATGGTTACAATGAGGCTCTCTAAGCCTTTTTACAATAAACAAAAATGAAAAAACCCTAGACATCCAAAGCCCTAACCCTAGGAGATGAAGCGCCAAAAGTCATGTGGGCCCTGTTAGGGTAAGTTAGTACATCAACTTCTCGGGGTCGTAACTTTTGCACATGATCTTTGTTGTAGGCGCACAATAGTTCGTTGGAAAGGTCTATTCGAGGAATACCCATGTTTTCATTAGACTATGACTTGGGCTACATTCTAACTATGGCGAGCCCTAAAAATGTTGTTTAGGGCCTCAAAATGGTCGCGGAAGTCGGGGACCCGAAAACTAGGAAAAAACTGCCAAGATGAGTCAGTTGGAATAGGTGGGAGGCCACCGACATCCATCTAGATCATTCATGGTAGAGAGCATGAGAGAATTATTAAGGAATGTATTAGCTACAACCTTCGTATTACTCAAGGCCTTTCCCAAATGTAAGTTGTGTCTTTGAAAGAGACTAGTTGATCTTATACAACCTTGTAAGAGGAGAAAGCTTTAGTGCTACAAAGGAGGAGGCCAACCCTCTATTTTGAAAGTCATTTCCATGTTGTACAGGGCCCACATCATATCTTGATGAGCCACTAGCAGAGACCAAAAAAATACTTCTCAAATATTTTTTGAACACCAATACTATGTTTTTCAAAGCTTTATTTGTTAATGTTGTTAATTTATTAAATAATAACACAATTGTCTTCATTATTTTCTTCGTTGTTTGAATCAACCCTTACCTTTATTCAACCATAAATGATTTAGTATATATTTTTTAATCAATTGTTTTTTTTTCAAATGCCACGTCCACGGAGGTAAATTTAGTCACATTGATGATTTCAACCAATAAAAAATTAGTAATAATCATTTTTGAAATTTCAAAATTGTTTTCTACTTTTCCAAAAATTCATTTTAATATATATTTTTTGTCTGAACATTACCAGAACTTTAAAGATTTATAAAAATTTGGTTAAGTTCAATGACCTTTGACTTGCTAATTGATTGTTATATATCTTGTCGGAGTCAGGTATAATAAGAGTAGCTACAAAGTAGCTAGTCAAGCTAGTCATCTAGCCCTCTACATTAAATATAATAATGGATTATCTTTATACTTGAAAACATGAACGAACAACCTTTGCAAACTAGTTGTACATTTCTTTCAAACTGGTATTGTTTAAACCTTGTATCCAATCCTCCCAAAGCAATTCCTCACCTAAATGCTTAAGTTTTAAACTATAATTCCATCATAAAATATATATAATCATAGATGAAATTGTCAACTGCATTTTTTTATTATTTAAAGATGTGGGTTGATTATTTACACATATTATCTGTTGTTGAATTGTATTTAGTAGAATCTATCGTTGAGCCATATTCAATAGTTGTTCACCTTTATTGTTTACAATAGAGTTTGTAAAGGTCAAATATTGAAGCTTAGTACTTTCCTTGACTACAACCCTGAATTTCCAAATTAAAAGGTTTTTTAAAAGGTAAAGTGAATATTAAGGCTTGTTACTTTCCTAGTCCCAATTTCCAAGTAGATTTTTCTACCTTTGTGAATGGTATTACTTTAAGGCTAGCTGACATATTATATATGTAACACAACTTATAGTAAGGTATGTGAGTACATCGATTCTTCATGAAGAATTGGAATTATTGGAGAAGACCAATGTTGAGATTCTGTGTTTATTTTATTATTATTCCCTATCTGAAGGTAGCAGGGATTATAGAACTCAGTTTGTCATCATTGCATGTGAATTAATGCACTTTACACACGAATTAATACAATTATTAACTTTACATCCTAAGTGTGCTTTGGTTAAAAATGATTAAAAATATACAAAGATTTTATGTCATCCAATCAATGAAATTTACCTTTTATTTGACCTCATATCAAGGTGAGGAGCAATTTTAATGTTTCAAAGTTAGGGAAATGGGAGAGATATCTATATTACATTTCTTGAGGGAGATTAATGCTAGCTCTGATGCTAGCATTATTTCATAGACATTAAATGTTGATGTCTTATGTTTATCCTATCCTAAGTTTTAATAATTCCAATTAGTTCCAAACATTATATTTGTTGTTACGGTGTCCAGTAGTTGTAGCTGCACTGTCCAACTACAACGATTAAAAATATACAAAGATCTCATGTCGTCCAATCAATGAAATTTACCTTTTATTTGACCTCATATCAAGGTGAGGAGAAATTTTAATGTTTGGAAGTTAGGGAAATGGGAGAGATATCTATATTACATTTCTTGAGGTAGATTAATGCTAGCTCTAAAGCTAGCATTAGTTCATAGACATTAAATGCTTATGTCTTATGTTTATCCTATCCTAAGTTTCAATAATTCCAATTAGTTCCAAACATTATATTTGTTTTTACGATGTCCAGTCGTTGTAGCTGTGTTGTCCAGTTGTAGCTTGCATGCAAGACCCCTTAGGCCATTAAAGTAAGAGGAACAACCGAGGAATGGAAGTGTGTCCAAGTTGTGTGTAATATTCTCGAGGTTGTTGAAATAAGAGGAACAATCAAGGAATGGGTAAACTTTGAACTTGCAAGAGTCTTGTGGTTAGTCAAGCTAGAGTATTATGTCAACATTCTGTCCTAAGATCAACTCGAGATGTGTCGTCCTTATGCACAATAAGGTTTTTTGTTTTTTCTCTCTATTTTTGCAAATTTCGTGTCCTGGATAAAAATAATTACATGCAAAATGAAAAATAATACACGCTAAATGAAAATAAATATTGGTTAAATACAAAAAATCACAGGTTAAATGAAGAAATTATAGGTTATATGAAAGGAAATTACATGTTAATTGTCCTTTGTTGTCAAAGATCAATGTCCTCCTTATGCACAACAATGTTTTTCTTTTTCTCTCTCTATTTCTGAAATTTTTGTGTCCTCAAGCACTGGATAAAAAGAATTACATGTCAAATGAAAAAAAAATTGCATGTTCACTGAAAATTTTGTGTTTTCAAGCACTGAATTGAAAGAATTATGGTTAAATGGAAATTTGTTCTTTTGCAAGTCCCATTTGGCAGATGCACAAAAAGACAATTTGTAACATGTCTATACATTGTCTTCTTCTACAACACTTTTTTCCTAATGTCCTTATTGTGCTTTGTTCTTTTGCAAGTCCTATTTGGAAAATGCACAAAGAGACAACTACAATAAACAATCTTTGGCATTTTCTTCCCTTATCCTCAACCTATCAACGATGGAGATGCCATCTGCATTGTTGTTCTTTTTTATTTTTCCAAAATTTCTTGGATGGCATTTTAGCAACAACTATGCTTGAAAAGGTTTTGGTGATTCATTTTTTAATATTTAGCAAAGACTTTACAATGTTGTGCTTTGTAAGCTTCTTATGAATTGTGTTTCTACCCATCAGTTTTTGGCCAATGGTTTCAAGCACTCAAATAAAAGATTCATAGAAGTAACATTTTTTTCTTTATATTTTCAAGCTACTTAAAAATATTTCAAATATTGCTCTACAAAGTAATATATTATATGGTCCAAAAATGTAGTGCCCTACCGAGGGCTTCATAGTTAAACTTGAAGTTGTATTCTGGTTGACAATCTAATTGCTTGAAATCTAAGTTATCTCTCTTTGTTTTAACAAGACAATAAAACCAATATTCATTTGCATGACAATAATGAAATTCATTTACATGATAGTAATTTCATGAATGCATATTGAAATTTAATTAAAGCAAAAGAGAAATTTATAATTTACCTCTTGAACAAGAAGGTTTTCCTTATTGTTGATGTCTGCTTTGTCTTGTTGTTGTGTGCCTTGTTCTGTTGAAACTTCCTAAAATTGTTTCCTCCCAACTAGTTAGGAACAGAGCCTCTCTAACTCCCTAGCTCTAGGAAATCAAATTTTGTGGCCCCCAAGCCCAAAACCCCAGCAACACTAGTCCACTTGTAAACTCACCAATTTTCCCCAAAGAATTTTTTTTTTTTCTCTCCCCGATTTCTCATTGCTTCCTCTTCCTCCCCAAAATATCTTCCCCTTCCAAGTGCCACTCCCTTCTTCTTATCTTCCTCCTCTTGAATCCTACCCCCCCCCATCATCAATTTCCCATCTACCTTATCCTTTGTCATAAATTCATACCTACCCTTAAAACACATGAAATACTCAATTTATTTAATATTACATTTCTTAATTCAAAAGGGATAAATAAATAAATGATAAAATATAATTAGTTCAATAATTAGTTGACTTAGATAAATTAATGATTTAATCAATTAATTAACTTTTAATACCTTAGTTTACCTTACTTAATTAAATCATTAACTAATCTAATTGGGGGTGTTACATACATCCACCCTTCAAGAAACGTCATCTCGAAGTTATAGTAACTTTCAATACAAGGAGAATAATAACATGATTCATACATCTAGATCAAAATAAGCACATCATTAATTTAAACATTCATAAATACTAATGTACATGCACAAGGCACATACAGAACTCGTGCATGTACTAATGGCATTAATTAACACATCTAATGCAATTCGTGTATGCTTCCAACCCAATCAGTAATGCAATTAACTTCATAAAGAATAAATCAACCTTTTACAATATTTGCAAAATCCTCAATTATAATAATTTAGCACAAAGTAACAATTACCTAGATAATTGTAATTTGGTTAAGCATTTTTTTTAAACAAGTGAAAATAAGCACTTTTGTTATAAGATTAAAACCTTACACGCTCTTAATTACTTATAATCATCATGACTCCCTAACCTACTTCCATCTTCCATCCCTATCATTCCTCTGTTGGACTATCCTGGAACGTCAACTATATTGACCTAACTCGAGATAGAACCTAAGCGAAAGTGTCAACTACCTTAACAAAGCTTCCCCAGTAGGCAACTAGCAGTCATCATCACACGTCTAGGGGAGTTTGATATAATACCGTCCTCTCATGACTCCAAGTTTCAGAGGATACACTGATGCTAGAGGATTTCGGTGGCCACCCACCTATTCCAACTAGCTCAAAACAATTTTTTGGAAACTTACTATGGTATCAGAGCGGTCTGCTCCTTATCATTTTTAGTGCATGTCCCCGACACGATTAGGGTATATAGAGTTTGGTCTCGAGCTTGTTTCTCTTGAGGAAAAATTCTTTTGCACGCCCAAGAAACCATCCATGGTGAGCGAAAAGAAAGATAACGAGACAGGAGATCCTTTCAAAATTTTGCTTAAGGAAACCCTTAAGTGACAGAGGAATGAGATGATGGACAACCTTGCACAAATCCTTCGACGGTTGCCGACAAGCGACGCATCGCCCCCTTCAAGGTACATATCAATTTTGATATTCCTATATTTGAAGGTCAAATAGATGCGGATGTCATAGATAAATTCTTAAACCTTCTAGAAGGGTATTTTTCTATACAAAACTTTTCTGATAGAGAAAAGATTACATTTACGCTCCTCAAGGCCATACCCCATGTCAAATATTGGTGGGATAATTTATGTGAGCAAAAGTAAATAGAGGGATCCACATTATTTGCAGTTGCATCCACTTGGGGTTCCTTCAAGGATGTTATTAAAAAATAATACTACCATGTTGGAAGTTATGATAACTTGTATACAAGATGGACCACATTGTGGCAGGAAAGAGACCAAATAGTGCCAGAGTTCACCAATGTCTTCCATACCTTGTGCACCAAGTTGGGTATCAAATATTATGAGCGACAACTGGTGATCAAGTACCGCGGCAATCTACATAGATACATCCAGACAAAAATGGAGTTTTTGGACATCTCATCCATGGGCGCGAGCTATCGATATGTCATCAAAATCGAGCAGAAGCTTAAACAAAAGATGTGATAGTTTGGGTCTGGGAACCCTTCACAATAGAAACAGGGAAAGGGCAACCCCAACCTACAAAACAAAGGATAGAGAAAATATGAGCAACCTCAAGACAACTAGTCCAAGCCGCAAGCAAATAAGGACAATGAGAAGACGAAGAAAGATACCAAGAAGTGGTGTGACTCCCATAAGAGTCCATGGCATAAAACTGTTGATTGCCGCTCAAAGTAGTCACTGGTGGCTAAGGTGAAAGCCTCTGAATCAGATGTGGGTTTCGACTTTGAGTCAAAACCAGAAAAGGGTAGACGGATCATTGACGCAAAACCTAGTGCCATTGTTGCTACCACCAAGGTCTAGCCCAGTGAACTTGATGATCTAGAGGAAGACGAGCACCTCTTTCATTCACATATGTGGGTGGAAGGCATTCTACTGCACTTCATCATTGATAGCAGTATCCAGAAGAACCTCATCTCAGCAGACATTGTCAAGCGACTATCCCTGCTGACAACTTCACACTCGTAGCCCTACACCAATGGATGGCTCTGTCAAGGAAGCGATTTTTGTGTCAACCAACAATGTTGCTTGTCATACTACATCAAGTCATTCAAAGATGAGGTATTGTGTGATGTTTCTCCCCTTGAAGTTTGTAATGTTCTTTTGGGCCAACCTTATTTATGGAAACATCATGTTGTATATGAGTCTAGGCTTCGCAGTGTTATTATTACTTTGAACAGGAAATTGTACAGGATACCGGAGGTAGTCCCACCAAGTGTTATTTCCTTGATCTATGCCAAACAATGCAGGAAGGTCATTTCTCATATCGAGAAGTTTTTCTTCTTCGTGATTCACTCTCAGAGTGAGCGAAAGATTGCAGCCACATCCATGGTCTCCGCGATCGACCTCTCCACGCAACAGAAGTAAGTGGATAAGGTTGTGGAAGAATACAAATACATCTTCTCATCACCTACTGAGGTACCTTTGCATTGTCAGGTCAAGCATCCCATTGAACTAACCCCCATCACACCGCTACCCAATGGGCCAGTCTATCGCCGCTCTCTACTATAAAATGAGGAGATCAAGCGTCAGATCCATGAATTGATCCACAAGGGGCACATTTGATGCAACTCATCACCTTGTGGAAGCCCAATCATGCTTGTGCAAAAGAAATGTGGGACCTGACGACTCAACATTGATTACCGAGCCCTAAATAAAATCATAGTCAGGAACCGGTACACGATTCCCTGAATCAATGATCTCCTTGATCATCTTAAGAGGGCCAAATACTTTAGTAAGATTGATCTGAAATCTTGCTACCATCAGGTCCCAATAGAGCATACATATGTATGGAAAACTGCCTTCAAGTCAAAAGAAGGTCTTTTTTAATGGATGGTCATGCCCTTTGGTTTGACAAATTCCCCAACAACTTTCATGAGGATGATGGACGATATCTTGCGGCTTTTCACTAATTCTTTTGTGGTGGTGTATCTAGATGACATCCTCATCTACAACAAGACTTAGGCAAAACACTTGCAGCATATTCAACAGGTTATGCACACTCTGCGACAACACAAGCTATATGCCAACTTGGAAAAATGTTGCTTCGACATGGACATCGCCGAGTACCTAGGCTACATTGTTGACGCACATGGTGTGCATTTTGATGCAGCCAAAATCCAAGTCATTCGTGACTAGGCAGCTGATCCGGATTTTATGAGAAGAACGAAATGACTACAGACTATTAACATATGCTTAACACAGAATAACATAGATACAATAAAATTGCTTTTCTATTCAATAAGGAAAAAGCTGAAGCTGTAAAATGCAGCGGAAAACAAGCTTACTGGAATGGTGGTGGCTTATCTTTGAGAAGAGATGTGACGACTGCGCTCATTCGCAAGAAGACAATTACAATGAGGCTCTGAAGGCCTTTTTACAATAAACAGGAGTGTCAAAATACCTAGACATCCAAAAACCTAACCCTAGGAGATGAAGCGCCAAAAGTCATGTGGGCCCTGTTTGGGTAAGTCATTACATCAACTTCCCGGGGTTGTAACTTTTGCATACGATCTCCATTTTAGGCGCACGATAGCCTGTTGGAAAAATCTATCCGAGGACTACAACTATTAAAAAAAAAAATCATGATGAAATATTTTGATCGGTATGTACCCAAAAAAACGTCGTTTAGGGCCTCAAAACAACTCCTGAAGTTCAGGACCCGAAAAACTGCTAAAAATAGTAAATTACCAAAATCGTCAGAAAGTTGTTTTGAGCCAGCTGGAAAAAGTGGGTGGCCATCGATATCCACCTGGATCAATCCTCCCTCCTTAGGCAACAATGGTCTCCATTGCGTTGAGTTCCCCCATCAGATGAGGAAATTTCTGCTGAATTTGGCCCCGGGTGAGCCACTTGCCTTGGTGTAGGAGACTCGATAAAGTTCAATCCTTTGTTGTCGAGTGCCCTTGATCTATGTGTCCACAATATGATCATTGGATGCATGTTGTATGCAGTCGGGGTTGAGCTCTGTTGGTGTCAGTTGTTCTGCTATGTTTGAGGTGTCCAATAACGATGGGAAATAAAGCTGAAGGAGGTCCACGTTGAACACCGGGTTGAGCTATGCAGGGCTCGGTTGTAGCTATGTTGGACATAAGGAAGACTCTCATCCCATGTGCGAGGGTTCTTGGAATTATACATGCGCAGGATATGCATGATCATTCGATTTACGACCTCAGTTTGGCCATCTGTCTGGGGGTGGAAGGCTGAGGATTTGGTGAGCTTCGTGTCCAGCAGTGACTAGAGGCTCGACCAGAATGTGTTGAGAAATCGATTGTCCCAATATGAGACAATGGTTTGTGGGATTCCAAAATGTACCCAGACTCGTTCTAAGAAGAGCTTGGCAGTGGCTTCTGTTGTGATGCTCTTCTTGCAGGCAACCATAATCGCCATATTAGAAAAGCGATCAACAACCACAAAAACACAGTCATTTCCTCTCTTGGTGGACAGGAGGCCCGACATGTAGTCCATTGAGATGGATTCCCATGGCCTGTTAGGAGTAGGAAGAGGGGTGTACATGCCCTGTTTCTTAGTGGTCAGTTTGGAAATAACGCAGGCAGTGCAGGACCTTATATACTTGTTGACCTCCTGTCGAAGTTTCGACCAGTAGAAATGTTTATGTAGCATCTCCATTTTCTTTTCGACGTCGAAGTGTCCTGCCACCCAACTGTAGTGGGCTTCCCAAATCAGCTTCACTCGCTCACTTGATGGAATGCACATATGGCCCAGACGACACAACAACCCATCCTAGAGATGGAAATTATTGACAATTGTGTTTGCACCCAACATTTGGTAGGTGGTGGCGAAGTTCGGGTCTGTCTCATAGAGTTGGGGCCATCCAGAGGTCTCATGGTCGCAAGAGTCTAGCACCGTGGTGAGTGTCGCGACTAGCGGTCTACTGAGGCAATTAGGGACGTGGTTGGTGCTTCCTGTCTTATACTTGATGTTGAGGTGGAATTTTTGTAAGTATGTGGACCGCTTTTGATGGCGGTCATTCTGTAATTTTCCTTGTTTCTACATGAACTGTAGTGGCTTATGATCAATGTGGATGACTATCTCCTTCCCAAGAATGTAATGTCTCCACTAGCAGCAGGCTTTCACAATGGAGTACATTTCTTTGTCGTAAGTAGGGTAGTTACAGACAACATCTGATAATGTCTCACTATGATAGGCCACGGGGTGGCCGTGCTGAGTGAGAACGATGCCCACAGCATAGTCTGAAGCATCTGTCTCGATCTCAAAGGGCTATTGCAGGTCTGGTAGTGAAATTACTGGGGCTGCGCACAAGCATTGCTTCAAATCATCGAATGCTTGTTGTTGGGACCGACCCCACACAAATTTTTCCCTACCACCACCCCTGGTTATTTGGCTGAGGGCCCATGCAATATGGGAGAATCCCAACACGAACCTGCGGTAGAAATTGGCAACGCCCAAGAAGCTCCAAAGCTCAGTGAGTGTTGTTGGGGCTGGCCAGTCACGGATGACTTGGATCTTGGCTGGATCCACATGTACGCCATGCCGATCAACGATGAAGCCCAAGTAATGGATCCTATCCATGCCTAAGGAGTATTTTTCCAAGTTGGTGTATAGCTTGTGCTACCGCAGGGTGTGCAGAACCTGTTGAATATGCTGCAAGTTTTCTGCTCAAGACTTGCTATAAATGAGAATGTCATCCATATACACCACTACAAAAGTATTAGTGAATGGTCATAGGATATCGTCCATCATCCTCATGAAAGTGGCTGGAGCATTTGTCAAACCAAAGAGCATGACCAACCATTCAAAAAGGTCTTCCTTTGACTTGAAGGCGGTCTTCCATACATCTATATGTTCTATCGGGACCTGGTGGTAGCCAGACTTCAAATCAATCTTACTAAAGTATTTGGCCCCCGTGAGTTGATCAAGGAGGTCGTCGATTCGGGGAATTGGGTACCGGTTTCTGACTGTGATTTTATTCAGGGTCCGGTAATCAATGTAGAGTCGCCAGGTTCCATCTTTCTTCTGTACCAGCACGATTGGGCTCCCTCAAGGTGATGAGTCAGGACGAATGTGCCCCTTGTGGAGCAGTTCTTGGATATGTCGTTTGATCTCCTCATTCTCTAAAATAGAGCGGCGATAGACTGGCCCATTGGGAAACGGTGCATCGAGGGTCATATCGATGGGATGCTTGACTTGACAGTGTAGAGGTACCCCGGTAGGTGAGGAGAAGATGTCCAAGTATTCTTCGACGACCTTATCTACTTGCTTCTGTTGTGTGGAGAGGTCGGTCGTAGAGACCGAGGATGTGGTTGTGATCTTTCACTCATTCCGAGAGCGAATCACGAAGAAGACAAACTTCCCCATCTGAGAGATGACCTTCCTGCATTGCTTGACAGAGATCAAGGAAATAAAACTAGGTGGGACTGCCTCAGGTATCCTGTGCAATTTCCTGTTCAAAGTAATAATAACACTACGAGGCCTAGACTCATATACATCATGACGTTTCCATAAATAAGGTTGGCCGAAAAGAACATCACAAACTTTGAGAGGAGCAACATCACACAATACTTCACCTTTGAAGGGCTTGATTTCATAAAACAGTGGACATTGTTGGCTAACTTGAAGATCGATTCCTTGGCGGAGCCATCCAATGGTGTAGGGTTATGGGTGCGACGTTCTCGGCAGGGCCAACCGCTTGACAACCTCTATTGAGATGAGGTTCTTTTGAAAACCGCTATCAATGATGAAGTACAACGGGGTGCCTTTTACCCACATTTGTGAATGGAAGAGGAGCTTTCCTTCTTCTGGCTTGTCTGGTTCATCAGGCTGGAGCTTGGTGGTAGCAACGGTGGCACTGAGTTCTGCGTCAATGATCCATCTTCCCCTTTCTAGTTTTGACTCAGTCAGAACCTGCATCCGATTCAAAGGCTTTCACTTTGGCTACTAGTGACTGCTTTAAACGACAGTCAATAGTGTTATGCCAAGGGCTCTGATGGAAGTCACACCACTTCCCAGTATCTTTCTTTGTCTTTCCAGTGTCCTTCTTTGCTTGCGGCTTGGACTGGTTATCCTGATACTGCCCATATTTTCTCTGTCCTTTGTTCTATGGGTTGGGGCCGCCCTTTCCTGGCTTTTGCTGTGAGGGGTTCTTGGGCCCAAATTGTGATGTCTTTTGTTTGAGCTTCTGCTCGATTTTGACGACATATCGGTAGGTCGCGCCTAAGGACAAGATGTCGAGAAATTCCATTTCAGTATGGATGTATCTATGCATAGCACCACGATACTTGAGCACCAGATGTCTCTCCGAGTCTTTGATACCCAACTTGGTGCACAAGGTATGGAAGATATTTGTGAACTCTAGCATTGCTTGGTCTTTTTCTTGCCACACTGTGGTCCATTTGGTATACAAGTCATCATAACTTCCAACATGGTAGTATTATTCCTTAATAGCATCCTTGAAGGATTCCCAGGTGGTCGTGACTGTAAATAACGAGGGTTCCTCTGTTTCCTTTTGCTCACAGAAATTTTCCCACCAATCTCTGACATGGGGAATGACTTTGAGGAGCACAATAGTAATCTTTTCTTTATTCGAAAAGTTATGAACAGGGAAATGCCTGTTTAGTGAATTCAACCACGTGTCTACACCAACAGCGTCGAACTGAACTTGAAATACGGGAATATCAAAGTTTATTTGTACCTTGAAGGGGGTGGCACTTCCGCTCGAAGAAGATGCGTCGCCTGTTGGTAGTCGCAGAAGGATTTGCGCGAAACTATCCATCATCTCATTCCTTTGTTGTGTGAGGGCTTCCTCAAGCAACATTTCGAAAGGATCTCCTGTCCCATCACATTTCTTTTCTCCTGCCATGAGAGGTTGCTTGGGCATGCAAGAGCTTTGGTCCTCAAGAGAAACAAGCTCGAGACCCAATTCTTTGTACTCTGAACTCATTGGGGACATGCATTAAGACGACAAGGAACAGACCGCTCCGATACCACTGATCTAGATTTTATGAGAAGAATGAAATGACTACAGATTATTAAGATATGCTTAACACAGAATAACAGAGATACAATAAAACTGCTTTTCTATTCAATAAGGAAATAAGCTGAAACTGTAAACAAGCTTGTTGGAATGGTGGTGACTTATCTCCGAGAAGAGATGTGACATTTGCACACACTCGCAAGAAGATGATTATAATGAGGCTTTGAAGGCCTTTTTACAATAAACAAGAGTGTCAAAATCCCTAGACATCCAAAAACCTAACCCTAGGAGATGAAGCGCCAAAAGTCATGTGGGCCCCGTTTGGGTTAGTCATTACATCAATTTCACGAGGTCGTAACTTTTGCATACAATCTCTGTTTTAGGCGCACAATAGCCCCTTGGAAAGATTTATCCGAGGACTACAATCATTGACAAAAATTTCTAGAAGAAATTTTCGACTGGTAGATACCTAAAAAAACATTGTTTAGGGCCTCAAAACGACTCCGGAAGTTTAGGACCCGAAAAACAGCTAAATATAGTAAATTACCAAAATTGCCAGAAAGTTGTTTTGAGCCAGCTGGAAAAGGTGGGTCGCCACCGATATCCATCTGGATCACCAACCCCAATGAGACTCACTAAGCTTCAAATCTTCTTAGGCCTTGCCAATTTCTATCGCAGGTTCGTGTTGGGATTCTCCCATATTGGATGGGCCCTTAAACAAATAACTAGGGGTGGTGGCAAGACAAAATTTGTGTGGGGCTTGTCCCAACAAAAAGTGTTCGATGATATGAAGTAGTGCTTGTGCTTGGCCCCAATGCTTTCATTAACTGACCTACAACAACCCTTTGAAGTCAAGACAAATGCTTTAGACTATGTTGTGGGCATATTCCTCACTCAGCATGACCACCCCTTGGCCTATCACAGTGAGACACTATTAGATTACATCCTTAAGTACCCTACTTATGACAAAGAAATGTACTCAATTGTGCAAGCCTGCCGCCAGTGGAGGCATTACATTCTTGGGAAGGAGACAATCATCCACACTGATCATAAGTTGATGTAGTTCATGCAGACATAAGGAAAATTGCAGAATGACCGCCATCAGAAGTGGTCCACATATTTGCAGCAGTTCCACCTCAATATCAAGTATAAAATAGGAAGTACTAATTGAGTCATTGATTGCCTCAACCAACCTCTAGTCATTACACTCACCACAGTGCTAGACTCTTGCGGCCATAAGACCTCCGAATGGCCCATCTCTATGAGACATATCCCGACTTCGCCAACACCTACTGGATGTTGGGTGCAAACACATCTGTCACTAATTTCCATCTTCAGGACAGGCTGTTGTGCCATCTAGGCCATCGTTGTCTTCCATCAAGTGAGTGAGCGAAGCTAATTTGGGAATCCCACTACAGTTGAGTGGTAGGACACTTCGGCATGGAAAAGACAGTGGCAGTGTTGCGACGACATTTCTACTGGATGAAACTTTGATGGAATATCAACAAGTATATCCGGTCCTGCACTTCCTACGCTATTGCCAAATGGACCACTAAGAAACAAGGCCCGTACACTTCTCTACCTACTCCTGACAGTCCCTAGGAATCCATCTCAATGGACTACATGTCGGGCCTTCCATCCACCAAGCGGGGAAATGATTGTGTTTTTCTGGTTGTTGATCGCTTTTGCAAGATGGTGATTATGGCTGCCTAAAAGAAGAGAATCACAATGGAGGCCACTCCCGAGCTCTTCTTTGAACGAGTGTGGGTACACTTTGGGATCCCACAAACCATTATCTCAGATTGAGACAGCTGGTTCCTCAACACGTTCTGGTCGAGCCTCTCATCACTGTTGGACACCAAGCTCACCAAATCCACTGCCTTCCACCCCCAGACGGATGGGCAAATCGAGGTCGTCAACTGAATGATTGTGCACATCATATGCATGTACAATTTCAATCAAATCCCCACTTGGGATGATAGTCTTCCCTATGTTCATCACAACTACAACAAAGCCATACATACCTCAACCGACCATAACCCCTTTCTGGTGGGGTTGCGATTTCAACCATTGGGTCCCATGGATGTTGCACTACCCCTTGCAGCCACCCAGACAGACTCGTCGCATGCTCCAACTGAAGTTGACAAAGCCACCTGGTTCATTGACTAGATCTAGCACATCCTCCAACAGGTTCAAGATATTTTACAGAAGTCCAATGCGAAGTACCAACAACGCCATGATCAACATCGGGGCCACTCCGGTTTCAGGTAGGAGACAAAGTTTGGTTTGACTTGCAGAAAGAATGTCTTACAGGGCCTCATCAAAAGCTTTATCAACTCTGTTATGGACCTTACACCATCACCAAGGTTGTGGGTGACAATGATTTTGAGCTCAACCTTCCCCCCTTCCTTGGCTTGCACCCAGTGTTAAATGTGGACCTCCTTCGACCTTTTTTTCCACCATTATTGGACACCTCAGAGATAGCAGAACAATTGACACCGACATAACTCAGCCCCGACTGCATGGAAAAGCATCCAATGATCATATCATGGACACACAAGTCAAGGGCACTCGCCAGTAGAGGATCCAACTTTATGGGGTTGTCAAAGTAGGGCAACTCTTGCACCAAGGCAAGTGGCTCACGCAGGGCCAAATTGAGCAGAAATTTCCTCATTTGATGGGAGAACTCAATGCAATGGAGACCATTTCTTCCTAAGTGGGGAGGATTGATCCAGGAGGATCTTGGTGGCCACCCACCTATTCCAACTGTCTCAAAACAGGTTTTGAGCAACTTACTATTTTTAGCAGTTTTTTGGGTCCAAACTTCTGGGGGCATTTTTAGGGCCTAAACGACTTTTTTTTCATGATTGAGAACCTTGATAGAGAATAAAGACTCTAATTGAGCCCCCTTAATAAATCTCATCATCAATACCTTTCCAACGAGCTAGCATGCACCCTAAATGAAGATCGTATGCAAAAGTTATGACCCCGGGAAGTTGATGTACTAACTTACCCCAACAAGACCCTCATGACTTTTGGCACTTCATCTCCTAGGGTTAGGTTTTTGGAATTCATGTTTATTGTAAAAATGCATTTAGAGCCTCATTGTACTCATCTTCTTGCGATGTGTTTTTATTGTATCTATGTTATTGTTCACTATATCTCTATGTTAATATTATAAATCTATGTTTTCATTTCGTTCCACTCATAAATCTGGATCATACACAGTGGGAAATGCCTCCACCCCTCCTCATAGATCTAGGGTCGACACCATATCATGGACCATACAATGGCACTGTGTTGTTGGGATTTTTTCATCATATATTCAGTTTTAGGCAGTCTCTCTACCTGAAAAACCCGCACTTGCCCACATATTATAGAAATGCATTTTAACCAACATAATTTAACATGCAAAGATCCATACCATATTGTTTCTCGGTCGATGTTCACGACATCAACCATTTATTACCATCATCCCTTGTCTATTTCACAACCCACTAATCTGCAGGTTAGTTATAACACATACTCATGCATATGCATACACTATTAACATGTAATTGCATTCAACCATATCATTAACTCGATATCCATGTAACACTATCTTTCAAATTAAAATGTTTAAGCTAGAAATAGGTCGCATAATATCCATCATAAATCACATAACGATAAACATTCATAGTATTCACATTCACGTAGGTGCATATGTCTAAAATTTAAAGTGTCAAGTAATCCATGTTCCACAAATCATTAGCAAATAAAAATATGACTAGACCATAAGTAATTCTAGCTGTCTAAGTAAAAATGGGTCATTACATACACCCATCCTTCGGGAAACATAGTCATGAGGTGGTAAAAAAAGTGAGGGATGATCTCGTCGTAAGGTCTATGCATCCTCCCAAGTAGCAGATCATGGGCTATACTTGTCCCAATGGATCTTATGCGTAATGGTTCAACCATGATGGTTCCCGCATCTGGGACCTGCAATTCCTTCCAATTTAGTTTGTGAGATTTGTCAGCAACATAATTTCGTAGAACAGATATATGCAAAACATCATGAGTTTTATGCAAGTGGGATTGCAGTATGAGGTGATCGACAATGGGTCAATTTCTTTCTTGGATTTTAAA
>JZKD02S2356512.1:20618-30897 GCA_000966675.3 Picea glauca | reverse complement strand
CCTAATTCATTATGCATTGTTATGATTTGATGTTGAGAGTTCCCAGAGGAGGAGGAGAGTCGATCTTACTGTTTTGTGGATTTCTGGAGGAAACCACCACCATTGATCGGTTTCGGTGTTGAGAGACACACCCTAGCTCATCGGAGATACCATCCAGGTATTTCACCGTACTTTTCAGGAGTATCCATTGTAGAGTGCGTAGCTCAGCCAGTGAGGGCGCAAGTCAATTTGAGGGTTTGGAGAGATGCACGAGATCCCTATCCAAATTGCAGTTTCCTTCCAACCCATTTGAGATCCAACCAGGGTGCTTCTATTGAGCCATCTATCGTTAGATTCTGACGGTGGAATCTTGCAGATCGACTCATTCAGCCATTTAGGGTGCAGCTCTTCCGAACAGACATTTGGTGTTGCATGCAGAGTATCAGAGCAGATCCAGGCAAATCCTTCTGACCCATTTCCTTAATTGGCGAGACGATCGTTTTGAGCCATATAGCCGCAGATTATGTTGGTGGAATCCTTTGGGGCGCATCCAGTGCCCCAGGAGGTGCGCAAACCCCCCAGGGGTCCAGATCCAGTGCCTAAGAGACCAGATTCGAGATTCGACACTCACCCATTTCAGTCTAGAGGCCAAGGCGCTTCTTTTGGAGCAGTTTCCAGCATATTTCGACGGTCTGAACTCCCAAACGAGTTTTCCAGTTGGTAGCGGTTACCATATTTCTTCGAAATCGCATATTTTCGTCGATCTATCTGTGCATGCATCAGATCTGCTATCATATTTTGATCACGGGTATTTTTATGTTATTTGATTGTATTCCAGTGTTGATCCATGAGATCTGGCTGACGTTTATATTCTATATTTCCAGTAGGCTATTGTATTTTCTTGCTTGAACCGTATAATACATGATATTGGGCAGTTGATATTATTTACTTCTGCATGCATCCTTTATATGTTGTTTAAACCATAAATATGCAACATGCACATGCAATAACCAACATGCACATCCAATAAATCACATGCACCTCCAATAACCATCAAGATCTCAAACATACAATTGAAACGCATCCAAAAACCCCCAGTGTATTAGATCTGCAAGACAAAATAATAGATCAGTAGCAAATATCTTGATTAGCGGGATCAGTGTTATTTCAGTTTCCTCTGTGTCCCATGTCATCATGTCAGGTGACTTAGGGACTGTTGTATCACAAGTGATGAGTGATGATTTGATACAACGGTGCGGTCCCTCTATATATATGAGATAACCAAGCACATATGTCCACAATAATGTCTAAAACAACAATGAAACCATGATACAAGTAGGGCCAACCCCTCAAGTAGCCTCTAAAAATAGATAATCATTCTAAAACATCAAAATAAGCACTTCAAATCTACACGTGTGATGATGTCATGCTCCAAGAAGATACAAGAGGCCTCCAAAGGCCACTTCTCATCATCAAAGGTGCCAAGTGTGGTGGAAGATGACCTCTCCTCATCAAAGGTCATGTCTCGTCATCAAAGGTCCAACTCATCAAAGTGGTGCCCCAATGGTAAGCAAGCCCTAATCCATGGCGTCATCATACATATGCTCAACATCCAAGGTGAAAAGACCAGTGTCCATGGTGGAATGAAGGTGCATCTCGTCTCTGCATGGTATCTAATCATGTGTTAGTGCAACGTCCTCCATCCAATGCCTAAAAACCTTCGGGGTACAACGCCCAAGGTGTGGGCTTGTTTCCCATCTATGTGTTGGCATGATTGTATCTGCAAAGTAAAATCTCATTTGTCCATCGTCCAAGGTCCAAGAGGTGTGAGATTCTATATCGGAGGGAGCCAAGTCATCAAGTGGACCAACACTCTGCATCACATGTGTTATGTCCTGCACAAAGTGCACAATGTCCTGGGTGAAATCACAAGGATGTCCTCCAAAGACCATGTCTAGTGCATCCAAGTCGATCAAGACCATGAAATCAAGTAAAACCAACAATCACAAGGGGAATAGTCCTTAGAATCATACAAAGTAAGTCGTCTATTAATACAAAAGTC
This sequence comes from Picea glauca, assembly GCA_000966675.3. Taxonomy (NCBI): domain Eukaryota; kingdom Viridiplantae; phylum Streptophyta; class Pinopsida; order Pinales; family Pinaceae; genus Picea; species Picea glauca. The sequence goes on along the minus strand of JZKD02S2356512.1, from coordinate 28,856 downwards.
AAATGAACAACTTTTGATTGGGTATCCCCTTCAAACTTCACACAGGCTCAAGAATTTATGCAATTTGGCAAGTTTAAGTATGGGAGGACTATCAAAAGACCCTATTAGGTGTGCCAGTACCCAAGTAGAGAGATATTTCCCGAAAGGAACCATCAAAGATATGTAATGAATGTGAAGTGGTTATGGGGTTTACTTTTGGGCATGGGATCTGTTGGCCACCTCTCCAACATAGGTGGTCAAATCCATGTGTCATGAATAGATGCATCATCAGATGCAAATTTGTAGAAGACTTTTGGTTCTACAGGGCATTGTTTGGCCCCAACACTTCTTTTTGTAACAGTAATTTCCACACCCTTGCGTGGGTTAGTAATGTAATAGGTCTGCATGAGTCATGTCTAGGTCAGTTACCTTGGGATCGGTTCACTAGGAGATTTCCTTTCACCGAGGGTTTTTTATCCTCAGGTTATCAATTGGGATTTTCAGCCTTATTGATTTCCCTTGAGTTTTTCCCTCACATTTGCGATAATTCCTCCAAAGTGGTGAACAACGTTCTAGTGGGCTTATCTTTTGGTAACTATTGTAGGGAATCATTGTAAATGACCATGCAAGACATCTTAGAAAGTTCTGTAGAATTCTGTCGAGTCTAGAATAGTTTTTTTTTAATTAATTAATTTTTAATTAAATTTCCTAAGTTTGGAGGTTTAATTATTTGAGTAAAAATTGTAAAAACTAGGCCCTTGGACTTTTGATAGGGGTATTTGAGCTCAAAAGAAATGGAATAACACCCCCCCACATCCATGGACTAAGTTTCAGCTCAGTTGGACAACGTTTGTTATAGGTTTGTCCACCCGGAGTGTCAGTCAGTCAATAACAACAATTTTAATTGCTAAAGTCCAAACATGGCAAAAATGTAAAAATGTAATAATGAGTTAAAAGGATGTTAAATGATGGGATAAAGTTAGAGAGAGGTCTCCTAAACCATTCCTACCCACCCAACCTTGATTTAACCTCTTCTAACCCTTTACCCCTTCACTTCACTCAAGAAATTACGTCCCCCGAGGGGATTGATGCCCCCCTTGGTGGAAAAACGTGGTGGCTTGTTTCTAGAAGGAGATGGGACACCCCTCTTGTTTTGTGTTCCTCCCTTGACGCCTCACGTCACTCCCTAGCCTAACCCAACACCCATTCCCTCATTTATTACCTCGCTTTCCTTCCCTCTCCCCCAAGTGGTGTGCCTTCCTAAGAAAGTTACGCCCCCCTCCACTTGGAAAAATCATAAATAATTTTTGAAAAATTATTTAACCCTTTCCTCTCCCATGGCACGAATCCCATGGCCTCCCACTACCCTTTGCTTGATCCCAACACCACCCTCACTCATCTACACCCTAGATCTATGATCTAAACCCTATATGGTGCACCCTAGCCTTGGGATCTCCTCTTTTTCTTGGTGTGGGACACTTGGCATTGATCCAAGCGGGGTGAGTTTGCCTCTCCAAGTATAAAAGGAACCCTCCCCTCACTCTTTCACTCACCATATCCTCAGCTAATGTTATGCTACTTGATTTCTTCCACTCTCTCTCTCTTTTGTTCCATCATTTCCATTCTTTGGCTCTTAGGGTTTTAGAGTAAGTTTTCTCCAAGATCCATTTTCTTGAGTAATAAAGAGAAGCTTTGGAGGATAATTCGAAGGCTATGCATATGCTTGTTCTTGCCACACATGAGGTAAATTTGTTTAGATTTGGTTGGTGATTGCACACATTGGATCTTAGGTAAAATGTTACTTGGGTAGCTCTATCAATGCATTTGCTTGTAGATCTATATATCTTGTTTTGCTAGATAGGATTGAAATGTCATCTTGTTAATATATGCAACATATTATCTCTTGTATGCACATCACCTCTCAAGTTTTGCAGGTTTAGCTTCAAGGGTTTCATTGGGAATGCACCAAGGAAGATTCTTCCCTTGAGACACATACAAACTCCATACTTTCTCACCCTTTACTCTTGTTCTTATTTCTGTTCACATTCATATATATTTCAGCTAGTTTAACTTAGCAAGATAGGTCATTTATATCAAATTTTCTTTAAGAAAAATTTTTGCCCTAAAAAGGCAAAAGTTTTTCTTCACTTTGCTTGTTGTGTGTAGCATTTCCAGCAAGGATACCTTGTTGGTTTTTGCAGGTTCAGATCTGGTTGAGAGGGGTTTTGACTACCCAAAGGCATCCACACAACACTCAAAGACCCCCCAAAGGGATTGGTAGCTATTTCTCAACCTTCTTTCTCAATTTCTAAGCTTTCTTGAGCATAAATATTCTTCCTTTGCTGATTTAGTGGCTCATAGTTGTGGGAGGAGTGGTACAGCCTCTTCCCACATGTGAGCCTTGGGGTAGCTAGGGTTTACCATAGATCTTGTTTTTCTTGCATTTTTGGCACCTTTTGAGCTAGGACGTGGGGCTTGGTAGATGAAGGGAATCTCCCAAACCCTAAGACGTGGGGGTTATGCTTGGTTTGGTTTGTTTGCTTGTCTCTTAGCTCATCTCTCTCTCTTGCTTGCTTCTTTCTTTCTCTCAAGTTATTTTCTAAAATTAAGTGAATCTAATGATTGCCTACCTATTGGGAGAGGAATACCCCAAGTGGTAAGGTTAGGGTTTAATATGTGTTATTGATCTCTAAATGCTTAATGTTTTGATATATTCTAGATCTAGATCTCACACATAATTAATCTCTAGCTTAAGCCTATTGGGCATAATCAACTTAGCTAGATTTATTTGCATGCTTAAGCTCCTTAAAGTTTAATCTTTACTTTACATGCTTAAATCTAACCCTAAATGTTTAAATGCTTCAATAAGTTAAGTGAATGGTGTTTTTCTTTCATGCTTTAATCATTTAAGGCCATTTGCCACATGCTTGAAGTAACTTTCATGGTTAAGTTGACATAGTAGGCTAACATTTAAATCTTCTTTATCACACTTGCGCTTGGATCTAAATGTTCTTAATCATCTTAAGATAAGTGTGTTTATTTTCATATCTTGTTGGCAAGTTGTTCTTGTCCCTTGTGGTTTTACTTCTTTAGTTTCCAAGCTACATTTTGGTGCATTAAGTAATTGCTCTCACATAGCTTATATGTGCTAATGCCTTTTCATTTCATAAGCTTAAGTAACACATATTTAGGCTGAAGTGAGTTTCGTCCATAGCATTTAATCACACTTTAAAGGCATCATAAAATTTTTAAAACACTCTAAAATACACCTAAAAGTCTACCTAATTCATATATTAACTTAATAGACTTAATAGGGAACCTTAGACCACTATCTTCACCATCTAAAACGGGTATTGAGGAGGGCAACGGACGGTGATAGGCCGGGGACGGTCTCACGGCACAAAGGAGTGTCCTTTCCGTAAAAACTCAATGCTTTGGGCTGACTGTGATAGCTAGGGTTGGCCTCGTTGCCATACTATCTTGAGCATCCAGCAGCCATTTGGCAATAGGAGGAGGAGGCTTTGGTGAAAATCTTAATAAAGGTAAATAAAACTTGATAATCTTAAGAAACCTTTAATAATCCAACCTTGGGCTAAGAACATCTAAATACTTTGTGGGTTTAATAACTAAGAGTTGTTAATCGTCATCATCCTTATAACACTTGTGCTTAAAATCTCTAAATCTTCTTTGTTGATATATTGATGATAATGATGTGTTGATGATAATCTCATAAATGTGATGATGCCTTGATCTCCTTATATCCTGCACACAAATACTTAAAAGTGGTTAGCTTGCTTTTTGTATCCTATTAATCTTTATTTGTAAATCTTGTATCTAATACATTAATTATTCTTTTGTATATCTTGTAATCATATTTGTAACGAATCATCCTTTAACCTTAGTTGACCCATTGCCCAATCTTAGTCACTAGTCTTAGTTGCACTAGGAAAAGGCTTGCTTAAGATACTAACCTTGCATCTTGCATTGTTTCCTTAGCATCTTAGGTTAGAATCCCCCCAAACCTTAACAAACTAAAATCAACTCCTAGAAATTAACTTTAAAACTTAACTAGAAACTAGGGACTACCCCCCTTGGCTTCCCTAGGAGTGAGCCTAGACGGAAGAGGTTCCGGTCAAAGTGACAACATGGACTGTGAACCTAGGCATTGTGCCTCCAAGGACACACTAAGTGAGTCGGACTTAGCTCACGTTTGCAAGTGTGTATAAGGACGACAACATCTTTGGCGCCATTGTCGGGGATAAGTCATTTATCCTTGGTCAAAACAACTTTAACTTGATGCTTTAAGAACTAAATAATAAAAATTTTAGGCTTTAAAATTCTTTGAACTTGTGATTGGTTAGCTTTGTGTGATTCCTTCTCAAGTGGCGACTCCATTGAACAAATCTAGCAAGTATACTACTAGGAGCACTTCACAAGGAGTGGTTTATGCTTTTCCCGAACCTGAAAAGGTTTATAGGAGGAGACTAAACCGCCTTGCTCCTAGGAGACTACTTGAAAGTCTTGGGGAAGAAGCACTCATTGGTATCCAATTCTTGTTCCAAAATAATAATCAACCAACTGTTAATAATCCCACTAATAATCCTAACATTACAATGACCACCCTTTTGAGTCCTTTGAACTTTGCAGCAATCCAGGGTGCCCCTCACGATGTTCCCGAGAAAGCCATTGATAAGTTGTCTATTTTCCATGGGAACAATGCTATAAGTGCCAACTCTCACATCTCGAGTTTTCGTAGGTGTGTGCAGAAGTATTGTGGAGGTCATAAGGAAGAAGATGTAAAGATGACCTTGTTTGTTTATTCATTGGAAGGAAATGTTGCCGAATGGTTTGAAGATTTTCTTGCAAACAAGTTTAACACCCTTAATTCGATTATTGATGAATTTAAGAAGAGATGGGGTGATCAGAAGGAACACAGATTTCAATTGGGTGCTCTTACTGTTATCACACAGTTTGTAGATGGGAGAGAGGCTAAAGGATAGTAGGTCAAACTAGCAAAAAAGGAACCTTCCCCACCCAATGTCACCACAATGGGGAGGTTCTTTCTATTTAGGGAGGTTAGGCCCAGGGGAGACATCCTCGGTTTCTTGTGGCTTTGAAGAGGCAAAGGTTCAAAAGAAGTAAGATAGTTCCCCCTTCACAGATCACCACCCAAAAGATAGTCCGGCCAAAGGAAAATTCGAAGTAACCCCCAAAGAATATGTACCTACCTGGAACAAGACAACAGCAAGAAAGATATATGCAAGCTATGTTCAATGGGGTTAGTACTTCATATGTAAGTGACTATTTGATATTCAATGTAAGCAATTTGACAGTAAATATTTACGAAATCAATGTTTGTAAAATGGCAATGATAAATATATCACTTGTCAATAAATACTAGAACGATATAGCTTCTAATGCAACAAATCAACACTCAATCCAATAAATGCTTTTAACTACCATTCAATTGCTTATAAAATGAAACATTGCTGCATCAAGATGAAATAACCAAGGGTGACGTCAACATTTTAGGGTTAGCAGGTTAGGGTTAGTATAGTTAGGGTTTCAGTTTAAAAGAAGTTTGAGAGTGTTTGGATTTGATTTCACTTCAACGCTGGAGGCTGGAGATCAGTGCCTTAGGGTTAAAGGAGTCAATAAATGATGGACGCAAGAGTGTAAGGGAAAGAGATTTCAAAGGACTGGAGGAGAGAGCACAAGGCCTTGCTTTTGCAACACCGGAGTGAGCCTCTCTCCCCTAGGGTTCTTATCGCACAGTTTGCATTTATGGTAATAGGTCAGAAGATAAAGGGATAAACTGGCGTAACAGGAACCAATCCCACCCAATGTCACCTCAATGGGATGGTTCTTTCTATTCTGGGTGGTAAGGCCCAAGGGAGACGTCCCTGGTGACCTGGAGCTTTGAGAAGGTGAAGGATGATAAGGCAAAAGTGTAAATCCCCCCTCACAAGTCACCATTGAGTAGAAGATCCGACTAAACAACGAATAATAAGAAGTAACCAAAGAAGAAGAAAAGCACATGTCCAGGACAAAGCAATAAGAAACTTATATGTGCAAATCTTGGTTAGTACTTCATATATCAAAGCTCATCTGCTGATTCAACATATAAGCAATTATAACAATAAATATTGACGAAGTCAATGTTTGTCAATATAGCAATAAAATAATATCACTCCACCAATAAATACCAAAATGATGTAGCAATCAATATATCCAATCAATCCTTCATTCAATAAATGATTTAAACACCACTCAATTTCTTATAAGGCAAAACGTTGTTGCACAATGATGATAATAGCCAATGATGACGACAACAATAGGACTAGGGTTTCAAATAAAAAAAAAGGTATTTTGAGAGTGTTTAGGATCAAATCACTTCAACGCTGGAGGCTTAGATCAGTGCCTTAGGGTTTAATGGAGTCAATAAGGACACGAGTTGAAGGAGGGTGACTAAAGACTAGAGGGAAGGGTTATGAAGTGCTGCAATAGCAGGGCTTCAGAAACGAAACCCTAGGGGAGAGAGGCTCACTACGGTGTTGCTAAAGCAAGGCCTTGTGCTCTCTCCTCCTTCTTTAGATCAAATTGGCAAAACAGATAGTTGAAGATAAAGCAAAGACAACCAAAGCATGAGGGTTTGAAGAGGCAAGGTGTTGCTACAACAAGGCCTTTTTAGCAAACCCTAGAATGGTACGGCCCTGGTGTAGAAGAACTAGGCCAAGGACGTCTCACTCTCTTTGGCTTCTGGATAGTACGGCTAGCTCAGGGAGAAGAAGAAATGAGAGTGTAGNTATGGCTAGGCTCTCTCTTCCTTCTTCAATGGCTGAAAATTTCTCTATCAGGGGACATGAGACAAGGACCAATTAAATGTGCTTGTCACCTAGGGTTTTGATTCAACAAATTTATAAGTAATGTGTAAGAAATTTAAACTACAACCATTCAATAAGAAGTTTTGCAGAAAAAACACTTACAATTCATGAAGAAATAACCATGCAAACCCTAGTTGTAAAATCTTCCTTCAAGAGAAACACCATAAATGCCAAAAAAGTCTTCCTTCAACAAGTGCATCTCTCTTAAATCATCCAAAAACCCAAGATAGGGCGCAAATTTCAGACCTCACTCAATGAGTGAGTGAAATATGATAAAATGAGAGTCAAAACCCTCAATATATAGTGTATCAATGACCTAATTTAACTTTTAGGTCATAAAAAGGCCGACAAGGCCAAAATACCAAAATAATATTGTTTTACATTAAATGTTCATTTTAAAACCCTAATTGAGCAAAAAGTGAGACGTCACCCCTTCTAAGGGAGACGTTAGCCCTTGTTTAGGGCAAATGTAGCAATAAAGAGAAAAACGTTAGCCCTCTTTGGGCCTCTCCATCATGCCACACGTGTCAACTACCCTGTCAAACTGCCACATGCTCAAGATGACATCATGAGCCCATAGGTGACGTCCTGGGCCATCCAGGGCAAACGTTTCACTGGAAGTGGGTCAATCCCCCTAGGTCGAGCTCTGCCAAAGTGCCTCTGATGGAACGTCCTCTTCTTCTCCGGTGCAAAACCATGATCAACCATCGTCCTGTCTCTACCCCCTGATGGGGTCTCAGCATCCATCTGGTGGGCTCTTCAGCCCCATGGAGGTCCAAACTGATCATCTCCCCATGTGTACTGGTCCAAATGGTACCTGTCCATCGGGCATGGTCCTGCACATCAAAAGCTACGCCCTCCATGGGCTCATCAATCACAGGGATCATAGCAGTGTCAATCACATTTCATCATCAATATTATTAAACATATGCATAAAACCCCTAATATATCAGTCAGTAGCTCAAAGACATTACAAAAACCTGCAATACAAGATTGGAGAAAAAGACAAGACGTCCTATTGGGCTAGTATCCACAAGAAAAGGAAAGTTTCCAGRAGGATTTCATCCAAGCCATGTAAGTGAGGTGATGTGGCTAGGGGATGTCTAGACATGTGGGTGCAGTGAGAGCCAAGGATGCATAATGTTATCTGTGGGTGCCTTTGTAGAAGGCGAGCTGTACCTATCATGGATGCATTTTTTTCCAAGCCCGTTCTTGCCTGTATTCTTTTATTTTCTTTTTCTTCTTCTTTTTCTTTTTATACAAGGGCTAACCAGAGGACACTGCCTTGGCATGGTGACCAGAGCTGACAGTGTTACCCACAAGTACTTTCACAGAGATGAGAAGGTTGGCTCGTGATGAGACCCCCTTTCCCTTG
>JZKD02S2356512.1:10009-20031 GCA_000966675.3 Picea glauca | reverse complement strand
CCTCATGGAGCAAGAACCTCTTCTGATACAAGACCAAGCTGATGGTGATGGATGTTGCTGCTGCTGACAAGATGAAGCTGATGGAAGAAGAAAAGGATGGGCCCTCCAGGGCCATGCTCAGGTCAATTCTTCTCTTGGTACTCCATGTCTAGGACCTGTGGGCCTCGAGACATGATCTCCTAGTTATCCCTAAAAATCGGGGATAACACTTACCACTAGCCAAAAGAAAGAAAATGAAACAGTGGTAGAGTTTAACTCTAAGTTTAACAACTTGGTAAAGAGCCTTCATCAAGATGTCAAGCCTCCAGATGCTACAATTTTGATTTATTATATAGAGGCATTTGAAGGAGAGATGAGGTATGCCTTAAGGGATAAGGATTCTCAAACTTTACTAGCATCACAAGAAACAACTATGAAAATTGAACAAAATATGCTTGAGGCTAGGAAGTCCAACATTCCTAGTTTCAATAGGGGTTCTTCTTCAAAGGTTAATGATGAAAAGAAGAAGAAGGATGAGGGTCAAGGATCATCAAGTAATGATATTAAAGAATTGACTCAATTAATCAACCAAATGGAAGTAAACCATGCCAATCAAATCAATGCTTTGAAAAACAGGTTGATCACAATGGAGAGGTCCCAAAATAATAATAGACAACAACACAAGCCAAATGATAAGCAGCCAAGAAGACCTCCTCAAAATGATCAAAGGCCACCTAATCCTTTTGAATCCACCAACTTGGTAGAACATCGCTCTATACCTTATTGTAGGCCTTGTGGTGAGTTTCATGAGGAATCGACTTGTCTAGTTTTCCTTGAGGAATGTGAAAATGATTATGGAAACCAAGGAAATGAACAAGTAAATATGTGTAATGAAAGATACTATGGTGGCATGTATGATTGGATGGATGTCAATGATTATGGAATTAGTGGAAACTTTATGAATGGTAATATGGATAAAGCTACAGAAAAGTATGGGCCCAATCCCACTTCTCAACAGGTTGCGGAAATGGCTAAGTATAGGGGCATTACATACCAAAGGAATGGAAATAAAAGTCAGGATAAAGGTCAACCTAGTATTCCCAAGGTATCATCAACCCCTCCTAAGTCTAATGTGCCTATTAATGCAGACTTAAATATTGACTTAGGTGGTTGGTTGAGTAATGCAAATATGTTAGTGCCAGTATCAGAAATTATGAAGATTCCTTCACAGAAGGAAAAGCTACTTAAATCCATAGAAGAACCTCCTAAAAATGTTGTAGAGAAACAACCAGCTATGGCTTACCAGGATGCACCAGTGATTTTAGAGAACTGGGATAGGAAGAATGAGAAGAATTCTCCTTTCTACCTTTCTTTAGTTGTAAACGACAAAGTGTTACACAATTGCATGCTAGATTCGAGAGCAAGTTCAAATGTTATTACTAAGAAGGTAATGGAATAGTTAAACTTAAGAATATCAAGACCTTACCATAACATTTGTGCCTTGGATAGTCAAACGATTGAAGTGCATGGATTGATTAAAGGTTTGCAAGTACACTTAGCAGTATTTCCGGATATCATGTTTGAGATGGATATTGTGGTAATTGATGTTCTGGATGTTTGGGGAATGTTATTAAATAGAAAAGCAGCTGCAGATTTGGGTGGTAGTCTACAAATCGATCTATCTTATGCTACTCTCCCTACCCCAGATGGAAGCACTTTTAAGTTGAATAGGGAAGTGTATAGAAAGTATCATGTTGAAGATCCCAAAATCCCAAAAATGAGTTAAAGTGGACTGATGAAGGTCTTGGTAACTATGTCATCTTGTCTAATTCTATTGTGCCCTTTGAAGAAACAGTTCAAGATAATGAGTTAGACAAAGTGTGGTACATGAATTTTGATGGTGCTTTTTCTAGAGTAGGAAAAGGTGTTGGGATTGCTCTTCAAGCTCCAAGTGGTGAAGTGCTGAAATTTGCTTATAGATTGGAGTTTGATGTGACAAATAATGTGGCTGAGTATGAGGCTTTACTCCTTGGTTTATAACTCTGCAGAGATAGGGGAATAAAATGTCTAAATGTCAAAGGGGATTCATACTTTGTTATACAACAGTTAAAGAACAAGTTTGCTTGCAGGTCAGAAAGATTGAAAGGGTATAGGAATGCAATTTGGAACTTAATAAATGACTTTGATGCTGTAGACTTGACCGCTATTCCTAGAGAACAGAATTCAAAAGCCGATGAACTTGCAGTAGCAGCTTCCACACTACAGCTTCCAGATAGTTTGATTGATGAGAATATTTCAGTTGAAGTCATTTTTAGACCCTCGGTCCCGGATAACATGAACCATTAGCAGGTTTTTGATGATGACAAACAAATGGTCAAGTTTTTACTTCACATCCATGAATTTTCAGACTTAGGTACAAACTTGAAAGAAGAAGGTTGTAATTACACCGAGAATGATGATGAGGTGAAAATACTACCTAAGCGAGTGGTCTCTTCAAAAAGGGATTTTGATAGATAGGATGGTCATAAGCAAAGAGATGAATCAAAGAAAAAACTATTTGATTACCTTGAAGTCAATATTGGAACTAATGAAGAACCTAGATTGATAAAAGTAGGCAAGACTACCCCTATAGAGAAAAGAAATGAAATTGTTAAGTTATTAAAAGAATATAGGGATGTCTTGGCCTTCAGTTATGATGAGCTCAAAGTCTATAGGGAGGATGTAATTCAGCATGTGATTCCTCTTAAGGAAGATACCAAACCCTTTAGACAAAAGTTGAGGCAGTTGAACCCCAAGTTAGCTCCTTTGGTTCAAAAGGAGTTACAAAAAATGTTAGAAGCATGCATCATTGCACAGACTAGACATTCTTCATGGTGCTCAAACTTGGTTGTTGCTAGGAAGAAGATTGGACAAATTTGGAAATGCATTGACTTAAGGAACTTAAACATTGCTTGCACAAAAGACCACTATCCCCTCCCCAAGATGGAAACTTTACTTCAAAAAGTTACAGGTTCAGGAATGATTTCCATGCTTGATGGTTTCTTAGGTTATAATCAGATCAGACTTAAAGCAGAGAATAGGCATAAGACAACTTTTACTTCTCCATGGGGAACTTTTGAATATCTCAGAATGCCATTTGGTTTATCAAATGCTAGAGCTACTTTTCAAAGAGCTATGGATTATACCTTCAGGGGGTTGATTGGTAAATTGATTGAAATATATCAAGATGATTTAACAGTGTTTTCTAAGGATGGTAAAACTCACATTAACCACCTTAGGCAAGTTTTGGATAGATGTAGAGAATTTGGAATTTCTCTAAATCCTGCTAAGTCAGTCTTTGGGGTGACTAAAGGTAAATTATTGGGCCACATAATCACTAAAGATGGGGTTAAGTTAGACCCGGAAAGAGTTGAAGCAATTGTTAAGGTGCCTTTGTCCACATCAAAGAAACTTCTTCAATCCTTCTTAGGACAAACAAATTTTGTCCATAGGTTCATTCCTAACTATGCTGAAATCATGAAACCTATATATAAGCTACTTAAGAAGGATGTAAAATTCGAATGGAATGATGAAAGTAAACGAGCTTTTGAAAGTATAAAGACTGCCATATGTGAAGCTCCGGTCCTTATTAGCCTAGACTATCAGGACTTTCAGATTTTCTCTTTTTCTTTTGAAGACACTATTGCTGGTGTGTTGCTTCAAAAAAATGATCAAGGCCATGATTAGCCTATTGCATATATGAGTAGGGCCTTGCAAAATATAGAATTAAAGTATCCCATGTTTGAAAAACAGGCTTATGGTCAAATCACTCGAACATTTCAGAGTCTTCATCGGATATTCCAAGGTGATTGGTTATGTTTCTAATTCTATGGTTAAAGATGTTTTATCTCAAGTGGAAGGATCAGGCTCAAGGGGTAGATGGATTGCTAAGATCCAAGAATATGATTTGGAAATCAAGCCTACAACATTGATTAAAGGTCAAGGCTTGGCTAAAATGTTGACAGAAAGTAATGAGAAGACCTTGGATATGGTTAACCAAATCAATAATGAAGAATGGCATCCTAACTTATTGAAACTTGAACAAGTGGATTGGTATACAGACATCATCTACTATCTTAAGAATCTAACTTGTCCAAGCCATCTAGTAGGACACAAGAAAAGGGCTTTAAGATTAAAATCTTCTAAGTATGTCCTTACTAGAGATGGGTTATGATGGAAAAATCCTGATGGAATTATCCTTAGATGTGTGGATGACGTTGAGTCAAAGAAACTAATGGATGAATTCCATGGAGGATTTTGTGGTGGACATTTTGCAGCTAAAACTACTACCCACAAAATCCTTAGAGCGGGATATTATTGGCCCACTATATTTTCAGATGTACATCAGTTTGTTTGAAAATGTGAGCCATGTCAACTTTTTATAGGAAAGCAGAAATTAGCAGCACTCCCTTTGCAACCAGTTGTGGTTGAAGCACCTTTTCAGCGGTGGGGTTTGGACTTCATCGGAAAATTTAATGATAATTCAAGTAATGGTTATTCATGGGTTCTCACAGCTACAAATTACTTTACAAAATGGGTTGAAGCCATTCCTACAAAGTCAGGAACTGAAAAGGTAGTGATGGATTTCCTTGAAGACAGAATAATAACCAGATTCGAGGTCCCATCAAAGATAGTGACAGATAATGCCAAGGCCTTTTGTTCAGCAGAGATGTCATCCTTTTGTTTCAAGTATGGTATTATCTTGTCACATGCATCAGATTACTATCCCCAAGGAAATGGTCAAGCAGAGTCAAGTAACAAAAACTTAATGACCATTGTTAAGAAAATAGTCTGTGAAAACAAGAAATCTTGGGATAGTAAAATCAAACATGCATTATGAGCTGACAGAATAACAAAGAAACCAGCTACTGGGAAGACTCCTTTTGAGTTAGTGTATGGATTGAAGGTTAGGTTGCCAGTGCACCTTAGACTTCCTACTTATGGGTCAGTTGAGGACATTTCCACAGAGCAGGATGCAGTTCAGAACAGGGTCAATCAGATCATTGAGTTAGATGAAATCAGATGAAGGGCTTATGATCAGAATTGAAGAAATCAGAGTAAGGTTAAGAAATCTTTCGACATGTCGGCGGCCAGACAGAGGGACTTCATGGTTGGTGATACAGTTTTGTTATGGGATAAAGGCAAAGAGAAACCTGGAAAACACGACAAATTTGACAGCTTATGGTTAGGGTCATATTTGATCAAAGAAATAGCAACATCAAATTCTTTTCATCTCAGCCATTTGGATGGTGAGCCCATTAACATTCCACGGAATGGGCAAAAGCTCAAGCTCTTCTACAAATGAGGGGCAACTTGGTGTCCAAAGGGACACCCTCTGTAACGTATCTCTAACCCTTTTCCTTGTATTTCAATTTTGTATTATTTCATTCATTATATATAAATGTGTACTTAGAAATTTTTTTGTAATATAGATTTCATTTATTGTAAAATATTGATGTTGTATGTTAATCATTTCATTTTGTAAATATTGTATATAGCATTCATTTATTTAATCATGTATATATGTATTCTTATATTGGTTATTGGTGAGCACTCTATTGTAGGTGTTGGATTCTCGTATGCTCTCCATTTCGAGTGAGAAGATCGAACACATGTCCCCATGTGGAGCCAAATGTTGACTGCCTCTCCAACATAGGTGGTCAACTCCATGTGCCATGAAGAGATGCATCATCAGATGCAAATTTGTTGAAGACTTTTGGTTCTATAGGGCATTGTTTGGCCCCAACACTTCTTTTTGTAATAGTAATTTCTGCACCCCTGCGTGGGTTAATAATGTAATAGGTCTGCATGAGTCATGTCTAGGTCAGTTACCTTGGGATCGGTTCACTGGGAGAGTTCCTTTCACTGAGGGTTTTTTATCCTCAGGTTATCAATTGGGCTTTTCATCCTTATTGATTTCCCTTGAGTTTTTCCCTCACACTTGCGATAATTTCTCCAAAGTGGTGAACGATGTTCTAGTGGGCTTATCTTTTGGTAACTATTGTAGGGAATCATTGTAAATGACCATGCAATAAATCTTAGAAAGTTTCATGGAATTATGTCGAGTCTAGAATAGTTTTTTTTAATTAATTAATTTTTAATTAAATTTCCCCAAGTTTGGAGGTTTAATTATTTAATTAATTAATTATTTTTGAGTAAAAATTGTAAAAACTAGGTCCTTGGACTTTTGATAGGGGTATTTGTGCTCAAAAGAAATGGAATAGCACGCCCCACATCCATGGATCAAGTTTCATCCTAGTCGGACAACTTTTGCTATAAGTTTGTCCACCCAGAGTGTCAGTTAGTCAATAACAACAATTTTAATTGCTAAAGTCCAAACATGGCAAAAATGTAAAAATGTAATAATGAGTTAAAAGGATGTTAAATGATGGGATAAAGTTAGAGAGAGGTCTCCTAAACCATTCCTACCCACCCAACCTTGATTTAACCTCTTCTAACCCTTTACCCCTTCACTTCACTCAAGAAATTACGTCCCCCTAGGGGATTGATGCCCCCCTTGGTGGAAAAACGTGGTGGCTTGTTTCTAGAAGGAGATGGGATGCCCCTCTTGTTTTGTGTGCCTCCCTTGACCCCTCACGTCACTCCCTAGCCTAACCAAACACCCATTCCCTCATTTATTACCTCGCTTTCCTTTCCTCTCCCCCAAGTGGTGCACCTTCCTAAGGAAGTTATGCCCCCCTCCACTTGGAAAAATCCAAAATAATTTTTGAAAAATTATTTAACCCTTTCCTCTCCCATGGCACGAATCCCATGGCCTCCCACTACCCTTTGCTTGATCCCAACACCTCCCTCACTCATCTACACCCTAGATCTATGATCTAAACCCTAGATGGTGCGCCCTAGCCTTGGGATCTCCTCTTTTGCTTGTTGTGGGACACTTGGAATTGATCCAAGAGGGGTGAGTTTGCCTCTCCAAGTATAAAAGGAACCCTCCCCTCACTCTTTCACTCGCCATATCTTGAGCTAATGTTATGCTACTTGATTTCTTCCACTCTCTCTCTCTCTCTCTTGTTCCATCATTTCCATTCTTTGGCTCTTAGGGTTTTGGAGTAAGTTTTCTCCAAGATCCATTTTCTTGAGTAATAAAGAGAAGCTTTGGAGGATAATTCGAAGGCTATGCATATGCTTGTTCTTTCCACACATATGAGGTAAATTTGTTTAGATTTGGTTGGTGATTGCACACATTGGATCTTAGGTAAAATGTTACTTGGGTAGATCTATCAATGCATATGCTTATAGATCTATACATGTTGTTTTGCTAGATAGGATTGAAATGTCATCTTGTTAGTATATGCAACATATTATCTCTTGTATGCACATCACCTCTCAAGTTTTGCAAGTTTAGCTTCAAGGGTTTCATTGGGAATGCACCAAGGAAGATTCTTCCCTTGAGACACATACAAACTCCATACTTTCTCACTCTTTACTCTTCTTCTTATTGCTATTCACATTCATATATATTTTAGCTAGTTTAACTTAGCAAGATAGGTCATTTATATCAAATTTTATCAAATTTTCTTTAAGAAAAATTTTTGCCCTAAAAAGGAAAAAGTTTTTCTTCACTTTGCTTGTTGTGTGTAGCATTTCCAGCAAGGATACCTTGCTGGTTTTTGCAGGTTCAGATCTGGTTGAGAGGGGTTTTGGCTACCCAATGGCATCCACACAACACTCAAAGACCCCCCAAAGGGATTGGTAGCTATTTCTCAACCTTCTTTCTCAATTTCTAAGATTTCTTGAGCATAAATATTCTTCCTTTGCTGATTTAGTGGCTCATAGTTGTGGAAGGAGGAGTGGTACGACCTCCTCCCACGTGTGAGCCTTGGGGTAGCTAGGGTTTACCATAGATCTTGTTTTTCTTGCATTTTTGGCACCTTTTGAGCTAGGACGTGGGGCTTGGGAGATGAAGGGCATCTCCCAAACCCTAAGATGTGGGGGTTAAGCTTGGTTTGGTTTGTTTGCTTGTTTCTTAGCTCATCTCTCTCTCTCTCTCTTGCTTGCTTCTTTCTTTCTCTCAAGTTATTTTCTAAAATTAAGTGAATCTAATAATTGCCTACCTATTGGGAGAGGAATACCCCAAGTGGTAAGGTTAGGGTTTAATATGTGTTATTGATCTCTAAGTGCTTAATGTTTTGATATATTCTAGATATAGATCTCACACATAATTAATCTCTAGCTTAAGCCTATTGGGCATAATCAACTTAGCTAGATTTATTTGCATGCTTAAAGTTTAATCTTTACTTTACATGCTTAAATCTAACTCTAAATGTTTAAAAGCTTCAATAAGTTAAGTGAATGGTGTTTTTCTTTCATGCTTTAATCATTTAAGGCCATTTGCCACATGCTTGAAGTAACTTTCATGGTTAAGTTGACATAGTAGGCTAGCATTTAAATCTTCTTTATCACACTTGTGCTTGGATCTAAATGTTTTTAATCATCTTAAGATAAGTGTGTTTATTTTCATATCTTGTTGGCAAGTTGTTCGTGTCCCTTGTGGTTTTACTTCTTTACTTTGAAAGCTACATTTTGGTGCATTAAGTAATTGCTCTCACATAGCTTATATGTGTTAATGCCTTTTCATTTCATAAGCTTAAGCAACACATATTTAGGCTGAAGTGAGTTTCGGCCATAGCATTTAATCACACTTTAAAGGCATCATAAAATCTTTAAAACACTCTAAAACACACCTAAAAATCTACCTAATTCATATATTAACTTAATAAACTTAATAGGGAACCTTAGACCACCATCTTCACCATCTAAAACGAGTATTGAGGAGGGCAACAGACGGTGATAGGCCGAGGACGGTCTCACGGCACAAAGGAGTGTCCTTTCTGTAAAAACTCAATGCTTTGGGCTGATTGTGACAGCTAGGGTTGGCCTCGTTGCCATACTATCTTGAGCATCCAGCAGCCATTTGGCAATAGGAGGAGGAGGATTTGGTGAAAATCTTAATAAAGGTAAATAAAACTTGATAATCTTAAGAAACCTTTAATAATCCAACCTTGGGCTAAGAACATCTAAATACTTTGTTGGTTTAATAACTAAGATTTGTTAATCGTCATCATCCTTATAACACTTGTGCTTAAAATCTTTAAATCTTCTTTGTTGATATATTAATGATAATGATGTGTTGATGATAATCTCATAAATGTGATGATGCCTTTATCTCCTTATATCCTGCACACAAATACTTAAAGGTGGTTAGCTTGCTTTTTGTATCCTAGCATTCTTTATTTGTAAATCTTGTATCTAATAGATTATTTATTCTTTTGTATATCTTGTAATCATATTTGTAACAAATCATCCTTTAACCTTAGTTGACCCCTTGCCCAATCTTAGGCACTAGTCTTAGTTGCCCTAGGAAAAGGCTTTCTTAACATACTAACCTTGCATCTTGCATTGCTGCCTTAGCATCTTAGGTTAGAATGCTCCCAAACCTTAACAAACTAAAATCAACTCCTAGAACTTAACTTTAAAACTTAACCAGAAACTAGGGACTACCCCCCTTGGCTTCCCTAGGAGTGAGCCTAGACGGAAGAGGTTCCGGTCAAAGTGACAGTGTGGGCTGTGAATCTAGGTGTTGCCGTCCTAATGCACACTTGCAGACGTGAGCTAAGTCCAACTCACTTAGTGTGCCCTCAGAGACACAATGTCTAAGTTCCAGCCCACACTGTCACCTTGACTGGAACTTCTTCCTTCTAGGCTTACTCCTAGGGAAGCCAAGGGGGGTAGTCCCTAGTTACTAAGTTAATTTTAATTACAATGTTCTAGGAGTTAGTTTCAATTGATTATAGGCCAAGGGGAAAACTAGCCTAATATGATCAAGCAGCGATGCAAAAGTGCAAGTCTAATCTGTGATGACAATCAACCCTTTCCCTAAAGTCAGCTAAGACTAGTGCCTATGTTGGGCAATGGGGTCGACTAAGGTTTTGAGGGTGGTTCAATTACAGAAGTTTACAAGTGTTACAATGTTTAAACTACCC
>JZKD02S2356501.1:20838-30897 GCA_000966675.3 Picea glauca | reverse complement strand
AACACTAAGTTTTTTCACAACTTTGCAAGTTATAGGAGAAACAAGAAATATCTGTGGGAAATTAGGGATGAGAATGGTAATGCTCACACTGGTCAGGAAGCCATTAAAAAAGAAACTTCTTCTTATTTCCATACTTTTTTTAAAGATCAGGGATAGACAAATATACAAGATCACTTGGCGGATATCAGTCTGTATCCAAGGATTGTTCAGGAGGAATAAGTCTATACTGTAGAGTGGGCTGTGACTATGGAGGAGATATTGGAGGTTTTAAAAGGATTTGCCAAAGACAAGAGTCCCGGCCCCGATGGGTGGACAATCAAATTCTTCCTTTTCTTCTTTGATTTGGTTGGTCATGACTTACTAGCGATGGTTGAGGAAACTATATTACGAGGTGAAGTCATTAGACCAATTAATTCTACCTTTCTATCATTAATTCCAAAATCAAATCGACCATCTTCCTTCTCTAATTTTCGTCCTATTGCCTCATGTAACCTCTGTTATAAGATTGTCATAAAGATAATGACATGTCGTATCAAATCATTTCTCTCTCGGGCTCTGTCCGAGGAACAATTGGGTTTCCTCAAGGGCCGCCAGATCCTTGACACAATTGGTACAACACATGAGTGCCTTCATAGCATCAAAACAAAGAAACTCCAGGAGGTTATATTGAAATTGGATCTAAAAAAGGATTACAACTGCACGAATTGGGATTATCTAAGATTGTTGCTATTACATTGTGGTTTTGGGTATCTTATGTCCAAATGGATCATGGGTTGTGTGTCTTCGACAACATTCACCATCCTGATCAATGGAGAAGCTAATAAGTTCATAAATAGTGGGAGATGACTATGCCAGGGGTGTCCTTTGTCCCCACTCTTTTTCATTCTTGTGATGGAGGGGTTGAGCCTATCTTTAAAAAAGAGTCACATGGAAGGGAATTTGACGGGCATTAAAGTCTCTCGTTTGATAAGAATCATCCATCTCCTATTTGTGGATGATGTGATAATAATGCCCAAAGAGGATGTTAATGAATGGTGGGAGATTCATTCGCTATTATCAGTTTTCTGTGGTGCTAATGGTTTGGAGATTAACACAAACAAATCCACTTCCCATCATTATGGAGTTCAACAGACCTTTCTAGATCATCTGAATGATTTGTATCATTTTGGAGTTTCAAGCATGTCTAAGGGATTTAAATACTTGGGATACTTTTTAAAGTTGGACAGTTATAAGGTAGCAGATTGGCATTGGTTGTTGATGAAATATGAACACAGAATTTGTCACTGGTGTAATTGATTCTTATCTATTGGAGGTAGATTCGTATTGATTAAAGTTGTTCTCGAAAGTCAACTAGTTTATTGGATGGATTTAGCTCACATACCTGCTACTATCTTGAACAAGATCTGTAAGTTGACCTTTTCGTACCTGTGGTCGGGTTCAAAAAATATCTCTACCTTTCACTTATGCAATTGGGAATTACTAGCTAGGCCAAAAAATGTACGGTGGATGGGTGATTAGGAATATCTATTGCTTCTCGAGTGCCTTAGCAACATAATCACTTTGGTGCGGTCTAATGCATTCGGGGATCTGGCAACGTGTATTGAAAGATATGTATTTTCCTCATACTTCAGTGACAATGTGGTTGCGCTCAACGGACCCATCGGTTCTCTCTGGTTCACAAACTTGGAAGAATTTAATTAATGCATTACCACTACTGGTGCATTGGTTGGCATGGAAACCGAGATCCAGAGTATCTATCGTCATAGGAAAGGATGTGGTTTTGGGATTGGACAAGGGATATTTTCTTTCGTCTGAACTGATAAATCATTTAAATGATCACCATGTATTCTATCTTTATCAGGCTAGAAGTGCTCCGACTATAGGCACTATTTACACTATTTGTCTTACCAGTGTAGAATTGGGATTAGAGGGCAAACTTGCTAATGAATGGGAGATATATAGAAAGTGGTTGATCGATGCGGGCATAGCACTGTCCGAAGCATAGGATGAATTAAAGTGGACATGAGGGGATTGTACTAGCATCTTATCTACAACGAATGTTTATAATGCTCTGGCAACAAAATTATGGTAGAAAAACATTGGTGGCTGGCGAAGGAGAATATGGAATTGGAAGTGCCCACAGAATATTAAACTATTTTCGTGGCTCCTTATTGAAGACAAGTTACTCACCTGGAATAATCTCAACAAGCGTGGGTGGCAAGATCTGAGACTGTGTATTCTATGCAGAGGTAATGGAGAATTGGGTTATCATCTATTTGTCCAATGCCCTTTCACTTGTTCTGTTTGGAAACGAAATATAATTTTTTATAAGTTGGGCAGTGGGTGGTCGGGAGCCACAGTCTTAGAAAGTTTCGACCATTGGTTTAGAAGGAATTTCAATCATCCATCATTACCAACATTTATTTGTTGGTACATATGGATTGAAAGGAGTTTGGCCATTTTTTAATCTAAATCCCCTTCTTTGGAAAATGTTTGTTATCAAACACTTGCTGCTATGACTCATCATTCTCCCCAGAAAAGTCATATTTATAATAGACACATTGCCCATAGCTTGCCACATCATAGGATCTTAGGTTGGTTTGATGGGGATGCGTAGAGAAACAGATAACAAAGTGGTGGAGAGGGAGTTATAAAACTTAATGATCACATTGTTTATAAGATGCTTCTAAACTGTGGTGAAGGCACAAACACAGGAGCTGAACTCTTGGGTTCTTGGGCTATACTTAAGATGGGACAAAGATTGTCTATTTCAGATATCTACATCATGGGAGACTCCAAAATAATTATTGATTGGCTAAATGATATTGGCTCTTTGCAGGTAATCTCCATTGATTGCTGGAAAGACAGAATTAGGGAACTCATCAATCAATTTTCCGTCATCACTTTTTCACATGTTTACAAAGAAGAAAATTAGGAGGCATATATCTTATCCAAACAGGCATTAATGGAGTGTCTGGGAGCGATAGCTTTCTACCAGTGGAAGGAAGGACATGAAGGACCAAGAACATATATAAAGATGTACTAGATTCACCTACATGCATCATGATGACAACAAAGTACATTTCTGAGGATTGGTAATGTAATGAACTTTCTGTGGTATAGTTTTTTTCCCTGTCTCTTGGCCATGGGGAGCTAGTTATTTTATGGCTCACTTTATTTGGATAGCCACCTTTTGGATCTTCGTTATCATACGTCTCTCGATACAAGGTGTTGATGTAAGGTATTTTGGATGAAGTAGCCAAGGCTAGGCCTTTGTTTTTTGTAATGGACCTTTTGACTATGTAAACAAATTATATATCTTAATATAATGCACAATTTTCTTGTGAAAAAAAGGAAATCAGATCGTGGTATCTTCACATATTATTTTTGTTCTTGATAATAAAAATATACCTCTTCTAAAATATATCAAATTTCTTCCAAACTAGAGGAAAAGGAAATAAGATCATGTTATCTTCACTACAATATGGTCTAAAGGTTTCTATGGTCACACGGTAAATTCCTGCTATACCCACTGTTTCGTAATTATTCTACAAAAAAATGGGTGGGAAATAGTCTAGTTTTTTCCAATCAACCCTCTCATCCCTTTTTTTTTTTTTTTTTAAAGTAAGATACAATTAAGAATTCTATTGTACTACATAAACCAATCGATGTGGTATGTCAATACTAATAACTAAGTCGTTTCTACTACTCAACATTGTAACTATTGATTAGGAAACTCATAGCAGAGTAACTTGGTACTGTAAAAACTATGACATAGAATAGGGTGGATTTGGTAGTAACAACAACACCGACTTCTACACTCATAGGGAAGGGCACTACCACTCACACATCACCGATTACAACATAAACTACTATTAGTATGGCTTACCGTATCGCTACATTTAACACTAAGCCATACTAATAGACCCTATGGTATAATAGACCCTTTTATCTTAAATATTAGGCCATCCCACAAATTGGGTTTGGGTTATTGAGGAGAGACTATTTAACAATGGTCTAAAGGTCAACCTTATTAAAACATCACCCAACATAGGATGACATTTTCTTGTGATGTCATAGTTAATTTTGATTGGTCAATATTTATGATGAGGTGTAAAGCTGCGAGTGTCACCCTCATACATTTCATTGTCCATCTCGAAGTGATAATACAATGATGTGAACCTAAGCACTTCTAATTTATATTTTTATTTATGGTGTAGAGACAAGGAAGTGTTAAATTAGAAATAGACAATAGTAGCATTAAATAACACATTTTATTTTAGTCGGTATAAAATTATCTGATTATTTTATCATTTTGTTTAAAAAATATTTTTAATTACATTTTCAACTCAATACACCTCATTTGCAATATTCGTCATATTACAAGTTTGTTGTTGTCCTGACCATTTTTAACTTTTCATATATGCTTTGTATTAAATATGTGGAGTCAGTACATTGAGTGGCCCACTGACCACAAGTAAAAACATCAAAACAAACAATTGGGTACCTAGAGTTGCTAAGATTTAAAAAAGGAGGCATTGTCGTCATTAGGCTTTGGGGGCCACCCTACCTAATGTATTTGGTGCATCAATACTTCTAAAATGACACTTTTTTTTTCTCCATTGGTCAATGTTGTGTATGATTGTGAAATTCAAGAGCCTAGCTTTAGCAATCTTCTCTTCCCTCATCCATTACATCATTACATGGACTGCATGGTGCCTTTTGTGGTTTGTTTAAACTTTTATATGGATTTATAAGATAACACATACCACTTAGAAAGGGGTGTCGTATATTGTATATCTTATTAATAATGATATATTAACATTTAAAAAAAATATTTTTGTTAAGTCAATCAAATTAAATATATAACATTTAATTATAATTTGGTAATTTGATTGGTTTGTCAAATTATAATTAAAAAATTGTTGCATTAATTTAAATATTTAAAAATTTAATTATATATACACAATATAAATATATTTAATTGTAAAATAAGTCGATAAGTCTAAGTATACTACAACATGATATAATGTTCTTATTCAATTATTTTTGACTATGTAATTGTAAATATAAATACTTATTAAGTTAGACAAAGTCACATTATTTGGGTCCATAAGTTGCCCCCATATATTGTGAGTACATAAATTATTCTACAATTGCAATGAGCATAAAGAATGTGAATGAATACATCAAAACACAAATATTCATTAATCGAGGTGCAAAGGGATTTTAGTTTGAGTGCTTTTCTTGGCTCAACACTATTTGATTTTAGAAATATGCTTCATCACGAAGTTTATGTGTCTAAACATTGTTTGGATTAGAAGCAAGGAGTTTTGACGAGATTGACAACTGAAAAATGGTGTTGTAGAAGTAATGTTGCACTGTAAGCAATGAAAATTAAATCGAAGAATTTGGCATGAAGAGTTGGACATTGTAGACCAACTAGAATTTTGTAAGGTTGAACTTATATTTTGAAGAAGTTGATGTGATAATCTAGAAGTTGTAGATGAACTATAAAAAATATAAAATATATTCTAAAAGGAGATATTATAGAATGACTACTAAGAGGCAATTATGGAACATTGGCAAATGACCAAATATACATATCATTCTAGTAACTACATCACTAAAAGTTGGTATGTGAAGAGACCAACTATGATCATATTTGCAAGTAATCGTTGGAAAAGAAGAAATTAAAGTGAAAGCCCCTCCTTCATTTCAACCACATTAGTAGAGATGACACACAACAAGGCCAACCATAAATGTACTCAAAATTGTCCACAATAGAGCACTACATTTAGTACATATTGATATGACTTTGGAAAATGCACCATTTGCATCATCTACAACTTATATTTGGGCACACACAATAAAATGAGAAGTCACTAGAGCACACAACACAACTACTATTACTTGCTACTGGTTTCTTTTAAGTTTGGGACATATATTTGCTAAATAATCTCAGAAAAAGTGACTAAAACATCTTTTTTGCATTTCCAACTCTAAAATATCTAGAAACTATTATTGAAGGTCAGTTGTGGTAGTCACAAGGAAAAATAGGCGTTGAATAAATTTAGTTGACTATTGAATCTAATTGAGTGTGGTTATTTGAGTGGTGTAGAAGAGATCCTACTGTGGTGGTAGGGCTCTGCTAGTCACTAGAAAAGTAGGAAATTGGAGGTGTTAAAGGTGCTAGAAGAGGCATCCAAAACCATCTAATAATTTTTGTGCATTGAAGAATACGTCCACGCAAACCATTGAGCGCTAACCCAAGCAAGTAGCTCAACTGAACCCATTGCTCGCTCGAAGGATTTGGTCAAACAACATCAATCATCGGGCATGGAGATTGGAATCTGTCTCCTTGCAATCAAGAAGCATGCCTTTCCCTCCCCCAGATCGAGAAGTTGCCCTCAAGAACCACATGAGAGAAGCCAATAGCGCGATCCAAACTTCCTTATCAATTAACCATTATTCTATTGCATTATTTATAATGGATAATTTGCTTCAATATGTCAATGTGGTGTGTCTATCTAGGGGGTGGCGTTGTTTAAAATCATTTAGTTGTCATTATATCTTTGAGAGGTATCTCTCAATCGAAGTGGAAATAATAGAGAGAATCACATGATATTTCATCATTGAAACTACCTTCTTCCATGTATACACTATTTGTCTATGAAGGAATAGAGTGCATCATCGACATGGGATTTGAAGCACTCAACTTAAAAATATGTAGTTAATTTTTCCAACTTCTTCCCGCATTCAATGAGACTATCAAAGCAAGTTGATTGGATTGAGCATAAAATCCTTCTATGGTGTAGAAGAGATCCAACTGTGGTGGTAGGGCTCTGCTAGTCACTAGAAAAGTAGGAAATTGGAGGTGTTAAAGGTGCTAGAAGAGGAATCCAAAATCATCTAATACTTTTTGTGCATTGAAGAATACGTCCACGCAAACCATTGAGTGCTAACCCAAGCAAGTAGCGCAACTAAACCCATTGCTCACTCGAAGGATTTGGTCAAACAACATCAATCATCGGGCATGTAAATTGGAATCCGTCTCCTTGCAATCAGGAAGCATGCCATTCCCTCCCCCGGATCGAGAAGTTTCCCTCAAGAACCACATGAGAGAAGGCAATAGCGCGATCCAAACTTCCTTATCAATTAACCATTATTCTATTGCATTATTTATTATGGATAATTTGTTTCAATATGTCAATGTGGTGTGTTGATCTAGGGGGTGGCATTGTTGAAGGTCATTTAGTTGTCATTATATCTTTGAGAGGTATCTCTCAATTGAAGTGGAAATAGTAGAGAGAATCACACAAAATTTTATCATTGAAACTACCTTCTTCCATGTATATATTATTTATATATGAAGGAATAGAGTGCATCATCAAAAAGGGATTTGAAGCACTCAACTTAAAAATATGGAATTATTTTTTCCAACTTCTTCCCGCATTCAATGAGACTATCAGAGCGATTTGATTGGATCAAACATAAAATCCTTCTTTCCCATTTTCTTTCTTTTTTACTAATTCCTTCTTTAAACTAACAAATTTCCCTATCATGCTTTGTTTGCATTTCTCTAGCACTATGATTTTGAAAGCATTTTTTGGGTTTCAATAAGTTATTCTCTGAGAGCTACATTGTTTTTCTTCTAATCCGGAACAAGTGCCCACCAACTCCATAATCCTCACAGAGTCATTTCAATAACAAATTCATATAACCTTTGTAAAGAATCCACAAAATAATCCATAGCGACATCTTTAAAATATTGGTACTTGCTACTTCTCTAATAATTTTAAATCTCGAGGTATCTATACTCAATGACTAAATTGTAATTGTTCTTGAAGGAAAGAGGAGGAACCTTTGTGACATCCTTTCATAGGTTTGGGCTTAGGTGGAATTACCTCCTTTGGAATCATCTCCTTTGGATAGTGATACTTCGAGGCTCTAATGCATGTATTTGCTATTTGATGTTATGTTTGGGAGCCAAGGGTGGAGTAGTAGCCATAGAGTCATCTTTAGGTGGTGAAGGGAAAATGATAGAGCCATTGGGGAATGGTTGATTAAGAGTAAATCCATAAGTTATGCAAGTGGAAGGAGGGGTGTGGGGTGAAAGTACAGTGGTGGCATGGGGGTGGTCCATGGTTGAAAATATGAGGGTGGATGGGAGGGGTACATGGGGTGTTGATGGAACTAGTTTAGGGTTGGGTTGAGAGCATGGTTTCCTATACGATATGCTTTATGCTAGTAATTAAGGGAGCAACATATTGAATTTTATATGTAATGATTAGGGTTGGGGAAGTGATTCTTGTATTCAACTAGAGTCTATAAAGTGGACTAAGATAGAGAAATGATACAAGAATAAAAGAAGGAAACGTGTGCCCTTGGAGATGTAAAGAGGGTGTGGAAGGAAGGAGTGGAAAAAAGGCCAGATGACATATTTGAACCTAATGTGATCAACATCATTAGTTTTTTTTAGTGTTGGGATTGTTTACAACCATGAATCAAAGAGATTTGAGGCTACAATGATGTATATTCCAAAGTTCCAGTGATACCTTTTTAATCTTATCTTTGAAGTGGTGGAGGCCTCTAAAACTTTGAACTTTATTCTAATGTTGGTCTCTTCTTTTTTGAATCACTATTAAGAAAATAAGGTTTTGTGTTTATAGATATTTTAAGTGTTAATGTATGGGTCAAAAAAAAAAAAAAAACCCTCACTAAAAAAATTATAAATAGAAGTGGATGTTTTGGTAGATGGTTTAATCATATTAGAGAAAATTTGGGGTTAAAATGGGCCTTATAAGAAAAACTCTACTTATTGAGTTGGAAATTCAATAACCAATAGAATTTCAAAGAATTTAGTCAATGATAATCGTTGAGTTGAACTTATAAAATTCAAGAATGATTACGTATCATGTTTCTATTTGATAATATTTAACCATTTGTACACTTCAACTTAGTTAAGATCTTAATGGGATCTTATCGAAATATGTTAAATATTTTTGAAATACTCGATATAAAATATTTTATATTATTAATATTTTCGTATTTTATTGTATAATGTGTATTATCATTTATTTATTATATTGCCATTATTATTATTATATATGAATAATAATATATAGTTCCATTATATAATAATAATATTTTTTTATTATTACATTAATATATAATGATATTATATTAAATATTATTATTATTATATAATTATAAATTTGTAATATTATATAATATTTAGTTTATAGTTACAAAGTTGTACTATATATCATATTAGATTTTATAGTTTTATATAATAGTGAATTCATAAAATTAATTTCACAGTGTAATTTATATAATAAACATTGACTTTTCATTTTCTATACATTTGTAACATTGATTCATACTATAAATACTTGTGGCCCTTCTTCTAATAAGTGTACATACATTCACATTTATAATACAATAGAATAAGCTATAATTGGCCTTTTCTTATATACATATTCATAATATTATTTTATTGTACTTACTAATTAATATTATACTTACTAATTTATTTTATATTATGATAATATTATATATTTGATATTTTTATAATATATTATTATATTATAAATTTCTTATTATGCATGATCACATTCACATTTATAGTATAATGCAAATCAAAATATTATTATATTATAATTATTATTAATTTATATTATACTATAAATAATTATATATTATTATTATTATATATTAATAAAATATTATAATATTATAATATTATAATTATTATTAATTTATATTATAAATAGATTATATATTATTATTATCATATATTAATAAAATATTATTTATTCTATTTTCATATTATGTATTAATTATTATATTATAATTATTATTAATTTATATTATATTATAAATAATTATATATTATTATTATTATATATTAATAAAATATTATAATATTATAATATTATAATTATTATTCCCCGGATGGGGTGACACGCGGACAGGCAGGGGACGCGACGTGGCATGAGAAGGTGACGGGGGGAGGCGGGAGGCCTTTATTTACCGTCCTCCCCACACACGCAGAGG
>JZKD02S2356468.1:10365-23223 GCA_000966675.3 Picea glauca | reverse complement strand
GTTTATGGTTGCATCTCTGATACATTTCTATTATATTATCGAATATCTGCAATATTTCTGTGCAATTCTTTATTATATCTCTGCTCTCATTTCGTGCCGAAAATAATCCGGATCAAAGACACTAACTCCAAAGTGGTCCCCTTACAGTGAAATCCCTCATGGGAAGACACTTTGCAGTGAACTCCAAAGTGGTTCATTATTGTCTTGTCATGGTTGTACAAATGGATGAACTCCAAAGTGGTCCCATTATGGTGAAATCCCTCATGGGAAGACGCTTTGCAGTGAACTCCAAAGTGGTCCCCTTATGGTGAAATCCCTCATGGGAAGATGCTTTTCGGTTGAGTTATCCTAGAAGTATGGTTAGAGAACCCATGCTTAATTCTGGAATAATAAGATGAAGATCAGTGAATTTGTCAGTGAAACTATCCTAAATAGATAGTGCTTGTCATGTCATTTCCGGTGGTATGTGTAACATCACATAACTCCTCACAGTTTGAGAGTTATGGCCTTACAAAGTTGGAGGACCATCATATGTTTGCTTGAAGCCCCAAAAGGTCAAAGAAGTCAAAGTTATTGAAAAGAAGAAATTATTTAAAAGTGAAGTGACAAAGTCAAAGAGGATTATTTAAATAATAAAGTGAAGTGACAAAGTCAAAGAGGATTATTTCAATAATAAAGTGAAGTGAAAAAATTAAAGAGGATTATTTCAATAATAAAGTGAAGTGACAAAGTCAAGGAGGATTATTTAAATAACAAAGTGACAAAGTCAAAGAGGATTATTTAAATATTAAAGTGAAGTGACAAAATCAAAGAGGATTATTTAAATAATAAAGTGAAGTGAAAAAGTCGAGGATTATTTAAATAATAAAGTAAATGGAG
The DNA here is from genome assembly GCA_000966675.3 of Picea glauca. Taxonomy (NCBI): domain Eukaryota; kingdom Viridiplantae; phylum Streptophyta; class Pinopsida; order Pinales; family Pinaceae; genus Picea; species Picea glauca. The sequence continues at coordinate 22,344 of JZKD02S2356468.1, read as the reverse complement.
AACTTTCTAATTATGGAAAGTGGTTATAAGAAGGTTAATCATAAAATGAGGAAAATGGGTTAAGTGGTCAAGTGGCTATTGGATACATGGACAAGTGGCAAATTGGGCAAAGTTGGACAAGTGGCTATGTGGACAAGGTGGCCTAGAAGATGCTTCTAAGGAAGCTACTTGGAGAGTATAAATAAGAAGCAAGGCTCTCTTGTGAAAATCATCTCTTGAGCATAGATTGAAGAGCATAGCAAGGGGTTGAAGGAAGGAAGAGTGCGTACAGTTGGATGAAGTCCTGGAGACTTTAGTGTGAGTTGATGCCAGGTTCTTGAAGTCTGAAGCAAGTTCTAGATCTGCATTCCATGGGCTCAAATCTACCATAGAAACTCTGGTATGGTTATTTATTTGTCTTGATGGAGATTCTTTCTTATTGTATGGTGAATGCTTAAGGCATTCTTGGTATGGTTGTTGTGATATGGTTATGTTGGTTGATTGATAGAGTGAGAATCACTCTTATGATGCAGTACTGATATGATTGTCATAGTATACTAGTTGCTTATACATGAATAAGTGGCATTCATATTGTATGGTTGAGGAGCATGAGTAAGTTGTGGGAGAGCATAGATGTGTTGTGATTGGTTATGGTTCAGATTGGACAATGAAAGACATAAGTAGATGTGACTAAATGCTGTAAAGGATCTGAGTTTTTCATAGAGAGAAAACCCTAATTACTCAGGAGGCATACACAGGTTGTAGTACAGACTGGTCGCGTACATACATGAGATGTACTACTAGTAGGGTGCGTACATACACATGCTACACTAATGAAAGGTCGCATACTTGTTGACATATTGGTATATGTTGAGGATTGATTCATCTTCTCAGTTGGTGTTGAGTTGTGTAAGCCGAGTCTTGCATTACAGAGCTGGTGCTCTTGTGGAGTTGTAACTCTATTCAAGTGTTGTTGATAACCCAAGGATTATAGTCTGTAATAAAAAGGGAATTGTACATACATCTTGTGTTCTTTGTGTTCCTTGTGGTGATGACTTATTGATGATATATTTTGTTGATATATGTTCACAGCTAACTGGTTATAAATGACAGTAATAAGTGATGAGTAATTGGTGATTTCTAACTAAGGAGTTTTGTGAAGGGAAGTTTGAAAAAGAACCCTACATTGTTTCACCCCCCCTCTTAGTGTAGTCGGCATGTCCAAAATCCCTTTTGCACAATTACATTACAATTAACAAAGATTAAAATTGGAGGTGTTACATGCACTCACTCTCAATTCCCATAACTCATCATTTAATCTCATTTTTTTCTTTTTTATTAAAAATTATTTACTAAAACCATTTTTATCTTTGTGCATATTGGTGAATATACTCAAAAATGAAACTTAAAATGGTGTACAATATTTTAAACGTGTTCAAAATTCATGTTATTTTATGATAAGAACTATTTTATGACATGCAAAGTCTCCACATTATCATTTATATGTTTAAATGGTATGGTGTTGACTATTATGTAATATATTTATTATTTTATTTTTCAGGATGGATTATTATTTTTTTTTCATACTTAAAATGTATTTAAATTATATGATTATTTCTCCAAAGAATATTCAAAGCACACAGGTTGAGGATGAAAATGTTCAAATTTTTAAAGATTTGAAGTTAACCATGGACAAATATGTATTGCATTATGATTTTTGTGTCATTGATATACATTATGTGGATGTCATTCTTGGATATCCTTTGATGGCCACAATTGGTACAATGAATATTAATGTGGAAAAGAAGATTGTGAAACTTTGGTACAAGAAAAAGAAAATTGCAATGCAAGATGTGTCTCTTAGTAAGAAAGAAGGGCGCATCGGGGCAAGAAAAGAAGAACTTGCAGAATCCAAAGTTGAATCAGAGGTGGCTGCTATAGTTGGACTTGAAGAACAATCTCCGGAAGGAAACAATAAAGAAGCCATGGAGATTAGGGTGGAACTGATTGCTAAAGTTGTTGTATATCGCCATCCACACCACATAGAGAATGATCCGAGATATTTTCATCGATGACATTACATAAATTGTATTAAGAGTATGAATCACAACTTATGTGCAACATTAATTAAATAAGGAATAAATATGGTCATTGTCTGGGCCATATTGGGCATTTCTGGAATTCCACATGGCACCCACTAATTGGGCCATGTGTCATTTCATGATTCATTGACCTTGCCCCGGCATCTAATAAACAAGAAATCCATGTGTCACCTTGTCCAAATGTCACGTGGTGACCTCTAGGTGGTTCCACGTGGTGTCACCTAGGGGTGCCACATGTTGGTCATCGATTGGACCATGTGGCCCCCCAAAAGTCCAAATTTTCTTGACACATGTCAGTACCTAGGTGGTGCCATGTCATCATGTTGATTTCAGCCTATATGGTCCTAATGACATCAGTTGTACGGTCATGATGTCAACAGTTGAATTTCACTAGGTTGACTACCAATTTTGACTGGCCATATCTCTTTCATTCTAGCTCAGCTTGAGGTGTCGTTTGCCATTGAAATATTGTGAGGAGCACTTCGACTTAGCGTTGTTTTGATGAGATTAGAGGACTTTGAATTTTTTCCCTTTTAGATCCTCCTAGATCATTCCTCCCCACTAAGAAGCTTTTGGGACTCCAAAAGACTCATCAGTCACGAGGTAGGTGAGGGAATTGGTCCCTCACTTTCTCTTTCTCAATCCACCATGATTTACTTATATGTGTTCCCTTCAGGCCCACTCGAAGATCAACCCTACATGAAGTTATTGTCCCTCTGTCCAAGTTGATATATTTCGTTAACTTGTCCAAGTATTCATGAGCAAACTCGTCCATTGACGGTACTAAAACACTCTATTGGTTATCCATGATCATTGAAGGGTCAGAAAGTTTCATGTTTACAACTGAGTATATTTTTGTATTTGGTGGTATATCTCGAAAGGAGTTGGTGTCAATTCTCTCCAATATGGTGAAGAGTGCATGTTGCATACACTGTATCTAATCATCCCACAACTTGGGATGTTTTTTATGGTAGCCTTGAAGCAACTGGACCATTGTTTTGCTTGCAACCTCTATCTGATTATCGGTCTGTGGATGGAAATAAATCCTCCTCTTCAACTTGGTGTCCATCATTATCCACATAAACTTCCCAAGGAATCAAATATATCGATTTGAGATAATGACTATGGTCAGTCCAAAGTGAACCCATACATGTTGAAAGAAAATATGAGCAACACGCTCAGCAGTGATCTGCTTGTTACATAGCATAAAGACACATGTGTCACTAAACCTATCCACTACTACATGAAAGTATTCGTGAACCATTTTCTACATAGGGAACCCCCCTACAAAATCCAAGGAGATACTCTTCTAAGGATGAGAAGGAACAAGGAGTGGTATGTACAACCCAAAATTTCTATTAGTGGGCTTAAAAATGCACAACACACACCCCTTTACAATCAAGGTTATAATTACATTTATTCGATGAAGACATAACCTCAACAAATACATTACAATCTGTTAGGATATTTAGACACTTAGGATTTAGTTAATATCTACTTGGTCTAATGTTTCGTTAGGTAAAAGTGTGTTTCTTAGTGTGTTTCTTTAGTATGTATTAGTATTCATTTGTAGTTAGGAAATATGATGGTCACGATATGTTCTAGACATAGAGTGATTTGACGGTTCATATTCTCCTCGATATTAATGACCATTGATCTGTGGATTAACAACCAATTGGTCCATGATCTCTATTTAAAGAGAATGGAGGGTCATTTACTGATGATCAATTGTGAGAAACTCTTTGTAATATTTTTCTTTTGCATTAATAAACTGCTCCAAGTGGTCGCGTTGGATGGGGCCATGGATGTTTCCCAGTAGGGGTTTTACCACGTCAAAATATCAGTATGTTGATATTTGAAATGGTTTTGTGAGTGGTTACTGAAGGTGTTCATCCTCTGTTGGAATACATGTATTTTCAAACATGGTATCAGAGTATGTTTGAAGATTCACTCATGTTGTAGATCAAGATAGTGAAGTTGAGTTTCCTCATCTCTGTTTTCTTCCATTTTCTTACATTTATGGGCTAAGAGGACTGTTCCATTTCGTCTGGAGCACTCATTTTAGTCAGGAAATTTTTTCGTTTCACTTGAAAAGGTTTTTTTTTTCCCAAGATACAACCATTTCAACTAGATCCAAAGGTATAAAGCTTGAATACACCCTTTTTTAATTTTTTGCAGAGTATTATTTCAGTTTTATATTGTTTGTTTCTAGGTTACTACTCTTTTATATCTGCGTATTTTATTTTCCACACGCCCTTTGCGATCTTGACAAATCATAAATAGATAGGAAAAGGTGCATTTTCCGAGTAAGCTAACCGAGATCTAACCCTTGTTGTCATCGAGAAGCGAAATTGTTTTCTTCTGTAAAAGAGTTTTTTATGAGCACTCTCTCCAAGGATATCTTCAACAACCGGTTTTATTTCATTTGTTTCCGGGTTGATACTCTTTTATATATGTGTATTCTCTTTTCCCCGTGCCCTGTGCGATCTCGAAAAATCAAAAACATATAGGAAAAGGTGCATTTTGTGGATAAGTTAACCAAGATCTAGCCCTTGTCGCCATCAAGAAGCGAAATTTTTTTCTTGTGTGAAAAGAGTTTTTTATGAGCACGCTCTCCAACAACAACAAAAACACCCCCAATCCTCTTGCTAAACAATACAATATTTTTTGCTAGCTCACTTAGTTAAAAGTTGTCTTATTAAGTAAGAGGTCTTGCAACAACAACAACAACAACAACAACAATCCTCTTGCTAAACAATACAATATGTTTTGCTAGCTCACTTGGTTAAAAGTTTCCTTATTAAGTAATAGGTCTTGAGTTCAAGTCTCTTTTTGTGCTTCATTGTAAAGTGTATTTCACTTCAAGTATAAAAGTGAATCACTATAAGTAGCTTTAATATTTTATTTTAGAGTTATTTATTTTGCATGCATCTTTCTTTTATAAAGTAACTTCATTGTAAAAGTGATCTCCACTTCTTTTTATAAAAGTGGGTCACTTCATAAAACAACTTACACCACCACGTGGCCCTTTGGTTACCGTTTATGCCTTTTTTTTTAAAGGGAATAACTTTCACATCCGAAGTCTTCTTTTAGTGACATTTTTTTTAAAACAAACTAATTTTTCAAGATATTACCATCTAGATCATCAATTTCATTTTTTAAATCCATATTATCTACATATTTAATATGGATTCTTCCAATAATCTTTTGTTTACTAGTACCAACTAATCTCAATGGAAATCCCATATGGAGGATTTATTAAGAAGTAAAGGTTTGTACCAGATTACCTTAGGAAAGGAAAAAGAACTCACTAATGTTGATAAGAAATTCAAATGGGCTAATAAGAGTGACGAAGAACGTGGACTGATCGGAATGTCCATCTATCATGATTTAAGGTTTCACCTTAAAGAAATTGATGACCCCGATGAAGATTGGGAAAATATTGAATCTGTGTTTGGTAAACATAATATTATTCGAGCACATCAGTTAGAAAATCAAATACCGACTTTAAGTCCAAATGATTTTTCTTGCATTGAAGACTATCTATCTAAGTTTAAAACACTCAAAATTTTATGTGAAGAATGTGAGATAAAGATGGAGGAAGAGTGTTTCATCTATATTATTCTTTATAATCTAGGTAGTGCATATTATGTGTCTGTATCTACCTTTTATGCCACAAGAGAGTCTCTAGGAAAGCTTATCAAAAACCCACTCTTGATTCCTTTTGTGATTCTTTGATTAGAGAGAAAGATAAGCTTGTACAACTTGGAGTGATTAGCACTGTGGGTACCTCCAACAAAGCCTTAGTCACTCAATAGAAAGATAAACCCAAGTATCCCAAGAAGAAACATCCTTGCCACAACAACAAGCAACATAAGGGTCTGAAACCCAGTCAGACAACTTCATCTCCTAATGGTGACAAAGGAGAAAAATCTAAAAATAGGAAGACTAACAGATATTACAACTTTTGTGATAAAGATGGTCATGATGATTCCAAATGTTTCAAGAAGATGGAATATTTAGAAGAAACGATGAAGAAGCACAACATCAATATTGATTCTACTTCTTCTTCTTCTCATGGACATGCACTTTATGCTTCTGGTTTCTCCTTCAATGCATCTTATACTTCTTCTTCTGATGAGTGGCTTATTGATTCTGGAGCATCTTATAATATGGCTAAGGATAAAGACATATTTTCTTCTCTAAATGAATGTAACACCAAGAAAATATTTGTTGGTGATGATATATATCTTAGTGTTGTAGGATCTAGAACAGTGCAAGTAGATAATGGTCATTTCAATGATGTATTATGTATTCCAAGTCTTTCTTGTAACCTTCTATCAGTATATCAAATCACTCATTCAGGTGAAGGTAAAACCATAGAGTTTTCACCTCACCAAGTTGTAATCAAGGATCTAAAAGATCCTAAGCATGTTCTTGCAACTGGAATTGATGATGATATTACCAGGTTGTACAAGTTTGAAAACTTTCGATGACTTGAGCAAACTTTGGCATGAGCAGTTTGGTCATCTAAACTATTGATCATTGCAGCAACTATGGAATCAACATATGGTGATCGGTCTTCCTCTTGTTTCATGCAGAGATGTTGTTTGTGTCAGTTGTGTTCTTGACAAACATCATCAGGACAGTTTTGACAAACGTCCCTCTTGGCATGCCTTGGGCCATTTGCAGCTTGTTCACGGTGACTTGTGTGGTCCACTTTATTCTCCTTATTTTTTGGGTGCAATTATTTCTTAACTTTCATTGATGACCTTTCCATACATACTTGAGTTTACTTATTAAAACTTAAGAGCGAAGTTTTTGAAAATTTTTTGGCCTACAAGGCCCTTGTAGAAAAGAAATCTGGACTTCAAATTCAAAGGTTAAGAACATATAATGGAGGTGAATATGTGAACAATAATTTTACAATTTAATGCACTACAAAGGGCATCCAAATGCAACACATTGTTCCATATACACCACAACAAAATGGTGTTGCTGAAAGAAAGAATCGCACATTAAAAGAAATGGATAATTGTATGATCCAATCTAAGGGATTAAGTCTAAATTATTGGGCATAAGCCATCAACTCTGCAAATTACATAGTAAATCGCACTCCCACAAAGGATCTTAAAAATATAACACTAGATAAATCTTGGGATAAAATGAAACCAGATGTAAGTCACTTCTGCATATTTGGAAATATAGCATGGGCTCACATTCCTGATAAGAAAAGGAAAGCATTGCATCCTAAAACTAAGAAGTGCATATTTGTTAGTTATTTTGAAGATTTCAAAGGTTATAGATTTCCTCAACCACATTGTAATGAAATTATTATTAGAAGAGATGTTAAATTTGATGAAAATCTCTTGTCCTGTGATCCTAATTCAACGATTATGCCTTCTTCAGCCTGCGAGCCATATTTGGCATTTGTGCCTTCATCTGTTCCTATTCTAGTTTCTTCTTCAGATGATGAAAGTGAGGATGAAAATCCACATCCTCCTTCTCATCTTCCTCCAAATGAGTCCTTTGAACCTGAATCAGCACGAGCTCCACCGCTTCCTAGATGGGTCCGTTCAACACGAGAATAAGTTGGTGATCTTGTCGATGATCCTTCATCTCAGCGTCAGACACATTCATAGTTCCAATGAGCCTCTTCTCTTTTGTCTCAACTTTCAGAGACTCGTGATCCAGCGACATTTGTAGAAGCTTCAGGTCATCTAGATTGGGATACAAAAATGAATGAAGAGTAGCATTCTTTAATGACAAACGATACTTGAGATATTGTACCTATTCCAAAGGAAGAAAACTTGTCATATGTAAATGGGTATATAGAACTAAGTATGCATAAAATGGAAGTATTGAAACACACAAGGCTCAGTTAGTTGCCAAATGATTTTCCCAAGTTGAAGGAATTGACTATAATGAAACATTTTCCCTTGTAGCCAAAATGAATTCCATCTTCCTTGTTTTTTCCCTTGTTTCCTCACATAAATGGGAGGTCCATCAAATGGATGTTAAATATGTCTTATTGCATGGAGATTTGCAAGAATAAATATACATGGAACAACCTCCTAGCTATTTCCATGATGACTCTATTCTTGTTTGTCGCCTTAAGAAATGTATTGATGGTCTTAAGCAAGCTCCTTGAGCTTGGTATGCCAAAATGGACATTGTTCTTATTGACACTAGATTCTCTAGATGCCATTATGATCCTAATGTTTATACCAAGAAAGTAGGAATCCATCTCATAATCCTTGTCCTTTATGTTGATGACCTTATCCTTATTGGTAGTGACTCAAAACTTTTAAACCATGTGAAAACCAGAGTTAAGAAGAAATTTGAAATGGAAGACTTAAATCGCACTCCCACAAAGGATCTTAAAAATATAACACTAGATGAAGCTTGGGATAAATTGAAACCATATGTAAGTCACTTCCGTGTATTTGGAAGTATAGCATGGACTCACATTCCTGATAAGAAAAGGAAAGCATTGCATCCTAAAACTGAGAAGTGTATATTTGTTAGTTATTCTGAAGATTTCAAAGGTTATAGATTTCTTCAACCACATTGTAATGAAATTATTATTAGAAGAGATGTTAAATTTGACAAAAATCTCTTGTCCTGCAATCCTAATTCGATGATTGTGCCTTCTTCAGCCTGCGAGCCATCTTCGACATTTGTGCCTTCATCTGTTCCTATTCTGGTTTCTTCTTCATATGATGAAAGTGAGGATGAAAATACACATCCTCCTTCTCACCTTCCTCCAAATGAGTCCTTTGAACCTGAACCATCACGAGCTCCACTGCTTCCTAGATGGGTCCGTTCAACACGAGAATAAGTTGGTGATCTTGTTGGTGATCCTTCATATCAACATCAAACACGTTCATAGTTCCAATGAGCCTCTTCTCTTTTGTCTCAACTTTCAGAGACTCGTGATCCAACGACATTTGCAGAAGCTTCAGGTCATCTAGATTGGGATACAAAAATGAATGAAGAGTAGCATTCTTTAATGACAAATGATTCTTGAGATATTGTACCTATTCCAAAGGAAGAAAACTTGTCATATGTAAATGGGTCTATAGAACTAAGTATGCATCAAATGGAAGTATTGAAACAAATAAGGATCAATTAGTTGCCAAAGTATTTTCCCAAGTTGAAGGAATTGACTATAATGAAACATTTTCCCTTGTAGGCAAAATGAATTCCATCTTCCTTGTTATTTCCCTTGTTTCCTCACATAAATGGGAGGTCCATCAAATGGATGTTAATTATGTATTATTGCATGGAGATTTGCAAGAATAAATATACATGGAACAACCTCCTAGCTTTGTCCATGGTGACTCTAGCCTTGTTTGTCGCCTTAAGAAATGTATTTATGGTCTTAAGCAAGCTCCCTGAGCTTGGTATGCCAAAATGGACATCATTCTTATTGACACCAGATTCTCTAGATGCCATTATGATCCTAATGTTTATACCAAGAAAGTAGGAAGCCATCTCATAATCCTTGTCCTTTATGTTGGTGACCTTATCCTTATTAATAGTGACTCAAAACTTTTAAACCATGTGAAAACCAAAGTTAAGAAGAAATTTGAAATGGAAGACTTATGCCTTTTGCACTATTTACTTGGCCTCCAAGTTTTGCAAACCAATGAAGGAATTTTTATTTCCCAGTTTAAGTATGCTTGTGACTTTCTTTGTCGCTTTCACATGGACTATTGTAAACCAGCCCCTTCTCCCTTATAGTCTGGAGTCAAGCTTGTTGCCACATGTACTTCTCCCGAAGTTGATGCCACCTTATATCGTTAGTTAGTTGGTAGCCTCTTATACTTGACTCATACCCATCCTAATATTTCCTTTGTTGTTGGTCTTGTTTCCCAGTATATGAAAACACCCCATGAAATCCATTAGAAAGAAGCTAAAAGGATACTTCGGTATGTCTAGGGTATAGTTCAGTTTGAGATACATTACAGTTCAGGGGGACTCCTTTATTGGTTGGTTTCACTGATTAAGATTGGGTCGACAAACCCGATGATCATAAGTCTATTGCAGGTTATTTTTTCAGTCTTGGTTCAGGACCTATCAATTGGGCCTATAAGAAACAATAGGCTATTTCACTTTCTTTAGCAAAAGCAGAGTACCAAGTAGTGGTAAATGTAAGTCAAGAAGCCTTGTGGCTTCTATGGATCCTTTCATAGTTTGGATTCCAGCAGCAGCATACGACTAACCTTTGGTGCGACAATCAGAGTGCCATCAAGCTTTCCAAAGACCCATTTCAACATCAATGCAACAAACACATCGAGCTCCACATGCACTTCATCATAAATCTCATTCATGATCAAGTTATTGAAGTTCTCTTTTTCCCTACAGAAGATCAGGTTGCAGACATTTTCACAAAGTCTCTTACAAAAGAGAATTTTTCCAAACTTCGATCTATGTTAGGAATTCAAGAAGTTGTCATTAAGGGGAGATAGGCTCTAATGCCTCCTTCCTTCTCCTATTGTGTCACTATTGTAAATACTTCAATCTGATCCCAAGTTGTTCTTAAGGGGGGTTGTTAGGATATTTAGACATTTAGGAGTTATTTAAGATCTACTTGGTCTAATGTGTCGTTAGGTAAAAGTGTGTTTCTTTAGTATGAATTTGTAGTTAGGAAATTCGATGGTCACGATATGTTCCCAACATAGAGTGATCTGACAGTTCATATTCTCCTCGATATTAACAACCATTGATTCATGGCTTAACACTTGATTGGTCAATGATGTCTATTTAAAGAGAATGGAGGGTCATTTTTTGATGATCGATTGTGAGAAAATCTCTTGTAAAATCACTCTATAATATTTGTATTTTTCATTAATAAATTGCTCCAAGTGGTCGCATTGGATGGGGCCATGGATGTTTCCCCATAGGGGTTTTACCACGCCAAAATATCAGTGTGTTTATCTTTGATCTGTTTGTGTGAGTGGTCATTGAAGGTGTTCGTCCTTTGTTGGAATACCTGTGTTTTCGAACCTCTACCCAAAAATTCCCAAATACAAGAGAAGTGTAAGATTCTTCAATTACATGCATTTTCACAATGGTAGAAATACAAGGTTTACCCAAATGGTAAAATAGCTTGTCCTGCAACCAAAATATTTTCACCTGCAAGCCACAGATTAGCCTCTCAAATACATCTTTGAAGACTTCATCAATAGCATATTTTCCAATATAGCTAACATGAACATTCTTCAAAACAATAGATGCAAAAAAAGGAGGTCTAAAAAGTATCACTACTCTCATGGCATCTGCATTGGTACTGGTTGCAAACATGAATGGTTGTTGAAGGTGTAGTAGAGATAGTATTGGTGTGGGGTTGATATTTTCTTCCAAAGTGTTGAAGGCCCTCTTCTGTCTGCCCGCCCACTGAAATACCTGTCTCATCTCAAGCATTTCATTTTTATGCAAAGGATTAAGAGCATTGAAAGTATTAGACTTATCAAGCTCTTTGGTTTTTACAATCATAAGGACAAGGTTCTTACAAGTATGTATAACTCTCTTCATTTGTCTTGCACTGATAAGTGATGGGTTAGCTTCCATGCTATGAGCTCTAACAATATACTCCACTCCATATTTTGTGAGATGGTATTTTCTATCTTTCCAGAAGAAGATTGTTTTTATGTCATAAAGATAAGGACTCCCTAATACAATATCATAGATACCAAAGGAACCACATCCAAATCAACCTCATCTATAAACTTAAAAGCAATAGAAAACTTCAATCTACACTAACTGGTAACTTGAAGTTTTGCATTATCATGTACCCAACCAAGAGGGTAAGGTTTCTGGTGAGGTGTTGTGGTTAATCCCAATTTATTTACAATCTCTTCATATATCAAGTTAACTTGTGAGCCTGGATCAA